>VBVQ01001338.1:0-36538 GCA_011636635.1 Tetramorium simillimum
TGTTTAAATTAAAATAAATAATAAATATTAAATATTTCTTTAATATTAATAGATGTAATATTTTAGAATAAAAAAATAATTTTCTTGCAAATAAGTAGTAAATTTTTTTCCGTGTGGACGTATCATGATCTAAACGAGCTTCAGACTCTTATCAATATATGTTGAAACGAGATATTCACGACGACCCTACGAATTTATCTCTGAGATTTGTCCCCATCTTTGTCAATCAAACGCGATGCTGCACGACGCGGTGACACACGATATAGAGATAATCGACGTTGATACGCGATAGACGACAATCGAACACTTATTGTTAGGGAATCGCGCGCGTTGTGAGGTATACGGTATTCGCGTGGAAGCCACAACGCGATGACAGTCCTGTAAAAGGTTTCCCCTTATCCAATAATACCGGTCTCCTTCACGGCGACGTGCCCTTATTGTATTTCACCGTGGCGAGCACTCGGCCCGGATTGTCCCGGGCATTGTTGCAAACCCGAATTTTGCTCGGTTCCCATTATTAAACGTCAAGTAGCGTGCCAGGTTCACGGCAGCTTTGTCTCGTTTCGCGCACATCGTTTGTATCATCTGAATTGTGCGGTCTAATTCCTCCATTTCAGTTTTTCCGAGGATTTACGGTTTCTCCCTCTCTCCTTTCCCTTTTTCGCAAATTCATCTTATTATTGTCCTTCCCTTTTGATTTTCAGATTAATCAAATTATGTGGTACAATGAAATATCTCAAGTAAAAACTGAAGTGTAATTAAAATTTATTACATCATAAACGTATCTTCCGTTAAATATATTTGATGTTATCAATATTATAATCATCTCTATTAATTATACAATTAAATAAAATAACTTAGTAATATTATCTAAATGTCATTAACTAGTTCAGAGTTTGCTGTTGTTGCTAAAAATTAGCGGTATACTACTTTCTCAGCTATTCATATTAAAGAACATTTTCAATTTCAGCTAATAAAATTATATTTTATAGTAAAAGTATTTTATTTTTAACCGCTAATTTTTTTTTAGCAATAACAGCAAACTCTGAACTAGTTAATGACATTTAGCTATTAATTATAATATTACTAAGTTATTTTATTTAATTGTATAATTCTATAGCTATAGCTGTTCCTCATTATTCGTGCAACTAAACATTCAATTCGGTTTAGTTACTATTGCGAAGAGAAATTAGCATAATTGATTTATCTAAACGTTATTTGGTTCTAGCAGTGAATATCTTTTACTACAGCATCAAAATTTTAACAGCTAAAAATTGAGCTTTGGTAGTGACGACTTAGTTGTCCCTATTATAATGAAACATCTTAACTGCCACAGCTATCTTTTAGCTTCCTTGGCTAAACATTTCTTTTTACTGTGTAGATATTGAATTTTTGGAGGTTTTACAATATTGGGGCTTTTACAATATTATCTATTAGTTTATAAAAATTTATATAATTTGTATTCTTGAATATTTTTCTCCCCCAATTTCGTACATAATTAATTATTCATTTTATTATAATGAAAACCCTCCCGGGAAATATATTTAAGATATCGACGTTTTCAATTCCTTCCTCATATTTTCTCTATGCTGTCGCCGTGTCGCATTAACTCCCCCAAGTTCGACAAACTTTAGAACTTTTACGGCAATCGCCGCACTATACGCGCGAATCGCGAAGCGATTCCGGAATGGATGCTGCCATCCTATCCAAAAGAATAGCGCCGATAAACTCTGCTTCCCCCTCCTCCCTCCGCGCGCTCGCTTCTCATTTCCACAATTCGCGACTCTCGTAAAGCTCTCGCGGACGATGATTTTCGGCGTAAAGCGCGTATAGCGCGGGCCCAGGTAATAAAGGGAGGGAACAGTAAACGCGGACGTTTACTGCCGATCCTTACGGCACGCGCGCTATCTCGTTCACGGGCGGTTTGCCCCTAAAAGAGTCGTACCGTACCGGGGGGAGGGTGTCTTCTTTCCTGCCCCCGCAATAGCGGTGGCACGAGCGAGAGAGAGAGAGAGAGAGAAGCTACATCGCCATCCCCCCAACGAAATAACGTTTAATATCGATCGTCACTCGATCCCCAGGTTCGATGTCGACCCGCCACCGGCTGTCAATGACAAGCCGCGCAATCTCCACGGGAAGGGTATAGTGTATAACGTTACGTCTGATCGCACGAATGTACTTCTGTCGCTGCACGCGGCTCGGTGACAATCTGCAAGGGAAAAGAATTCTGTCAGGTCGTATGGCAGGACGAGATCCGAAAGAGAGACGTCTCGAAGAAATTCAGGATCTAATTCCTCACTGGAGAGAAAAATTGAGAAACTGAGCTCACGAAGTGTAGCGACATTTTTCAAATAGTTAATACAGTTAATATAATTTCATAGTTTATACTGTTAAACACGTAGTGTCTAAATTATACTAAATTTGAGTAATTTTTAATTATTCCATAGGTCGCCACTGCTTCTATTCAATATTTTTTTATTCAGTATTTCATTAATTTTGACTAACATGGAAGTTAAATTAGATAAATTAACAACATATTGAGTAAGAGCAGTGGCAATCTATAGAAGTTTACAGTGTAAAAAATGTAATATAAAACAATATTATAAATTTATTAGAAATATATAATAATATTATAAATATATTATATATATTGTTATATAAAATATATTATGTTATATTAAATATATTATTATAACAATATACACTGAGAGAAGAATATAATAGTTACTTTTGGCCCCGACCACAATTTTATAATATTTCTAACGATAATTATGGTTAACATAATAATGTATAATATAGTTAAGTTAATCATATTTCGTGTTAGAAATATTATAAAATTATGGTTGAGGGCAAAAGTAACTACATTTTTCTCTCAGGGTACAATTATGGTATAAAAATTATATATTTATTCTTACATTATTAATATAAGGAACTCCAGACATCCAATTTTTATCATTGACTTCGAATTAGTTAAATTTATGTAGCAAGGATATAAACGTGAAATTTTTGAAACGTGTCTGGATTTTCTTTTTTGGCTATTTCCTTAAGCAGAGTATGTATGAGACTCTGGGCTCTCTCGCGTCGTCGAGAAATAACGTGTGTCGACGAGAATTCGCAGAAGGCGGACGGTCTGCATTTTTACTCTCCCTCCGGCCGAGGCACGACAGAAAATCGTTGGTTTCCTCGCTCAATGCGACGCGGGGGTGTGCTGGCGAGGGCCGAGTATTATAAATCAGACACACGCACCCTCTATTAGCACCCCTGTCCCCGGCAGGGTTCTCCGCGGCACTAATTCAACGTTAAACGCCTTTCTGCTAATAACGACCGAGTTATTATTGCCGTGCTCGACCGCGAGTCGCGGGAGAGAAGCTCGTCCACCGGTAAACAACGCGCCCGTACGTTCCCCGGAACGTTTCCGACTCGTTTCTCGTGGAACTCGCCGTTTAAAAGACCGAGTCCCGATTCGAGGCAAACAGCAATAAGAGAGGCGAACCGGTCACGAACCTCACCGCCGCGTAATTACTTCCGTTTGAGAACGAAAGTAAGGAGGTCCCGGCGGCGCAGTGGCGAGTTAAAGTTTTTAAAGACCCCGACTGCAAACCGAGGCAATACCCCGTTTGATGGTACTGAGAATCAAACGTTGGAGGGGTCTCCAACTTTAGAAGGAACGATAGCGCGCGGTATCTTGAAACGAGCGTTTCAGAAAAATTGTACGTATGGCGAAGTAATTTCTTTCCAACGAGTTAAGAAAGTTGAAAGCACGGAGAATAAATTCCTCTACATTATAAACTCCTACGAGTTGCCACTGCCCCTATTTAATATTCGGTTAATTTGACTAAAACAATGAGATAAAATTAGCGAGTCTTACTCAATATGAGTCTTAGTAAGTCTTACTCAATATGTTGTTAATTTATCTAATTCCACGTTAGTCAAAATTTTACCTTCCTTTTAGTCAAAATTAATGAAATATTGAGTAGAAGCAGTGGCGACCTATGGAATAGTTAAAAATGACTCAACTTCAGTATAATTTGACACTACGAGTTTAACAGTGTAGATAATACATTCTCTTCATCACACTGAGAAAAAAATGTAGTTACTCGGCCTTAACCATAATTTTATAATATTTCTAACAATAAATATGATTGACTTAACTATATGTATTATTATGTTTACAAAATTGTGGTTGAGGGCAAAAGTATATTTTTCTCTCAGTGCACATTTCTCCTCATGGAGAAATGATTCAATTTAAAGAGCTTCTGATGGACACGAAATATAATTTTCAATAATTGACGAAACGGGGAGAAAAGTGAAGTTTTATATTTTCGAACGCCCTAAAGAGGAGTCCCGTGCGTTTATATAATAATAACCGCCTTACTGGTGCGGGGTGTTCTCCGCGTGCAGTCGCGCTCGCGGGACTGCACGTATTTAAGAGGCAAATGTGGCAATCGTCACGAGTGCCACGGCGTAATTACTGCCATTTGAGAAGAAGCGGTAAGAAGACCGTCGGATGTTCCAGGTATTTTAAGAACGGATAATTTAAGAGCGGTTCCGTTCTGTAATAAGGACCCGTCCGTCGTGGTAATTGCGGAAATATCCGCGTGCCGCCGCCTGGGGTATTTAAATCTCCGCGATCCCGCGGCCGGTCGATTTTCTTTTTACAGTGACCGAGTTAAACGCGAGCACGATGTTTAACACCCAGGAGCCGCAAGGGTCGACGTGAGTCACTCCGGGCTTGATAGGATCGAAACAATCCATTAGTGCTTAATTTTAACGACCGCCGGGAATTGAGCGCTAGCGCGTGTGTTATAACGTGTGATATTTACGGAGTGCCTCTCTGGCCTTCGTTGGCCCGCAATTTTTTACTTTCACGCCGAGTTAAGATCGAGATTATGATCGCGAATGTGCTTTAAATAGGATTAGAACATACCCGAACATACACGAAAGTGTTCGCGGAGCAAGTAGTTTATTTTTATTTTTATTTTCATTTTTTCAGATGATCTATAAACATCTTAGCAGTTAAAGTGCCAGATTTGGAGTTGCTTTTTACCTTATTAATTCAGATATTTTTAAAGAAGAGATAAAAGTAGTAGAATATTGTACAATATATTTATAGAGTACTTAATTATATTCTAAACATTTATAGACCTTTGTAAATTAAATCTTGTACTTGTCATCTCTTGAATCTTGGCTAAGTTTTACTCTTTAATAAAATCTCCTGCTTATTAAATGTACAGAAAGAGAGAGAAAGAGAAAGAGAGAATTTTAACCTTGTTAATTTAGATACTCTTGAAGAAAAGATGAAAGTAAGAGAATATTGAATAATATATTTATAAAGTAATTATATTCCAAAAATGTATAAATCTTTGCAAATTAGATCTTGTAATTATGGCGTTATCATCTCTTGAATCTTTGCTAAGTTTTACTCTTTAATAAAATGTCCTGGTTAATTGTTTTATATTTTTAAATGAAAAAGACAGAGAGAGAGAGAGAGAGAAAATTTTACATTATGAAAACACCATTGTACATATTATAGATATAAACAATAATTATTATTATTATATGTGTTAGTTTATGTGGATCGAGTAGCGCAGGAAATGACGTTGGGTACAATATAATTGTAGCACGAATGTCTTATCTTAAACCTTTTATTTTATTAATCATCGGTTATCACACAATACAATGCACACGGCAAGAAGCGCAGCCATAGACAGAGAGAGAAGATTAAGATAAAGTAATTAGTAAAGTAAGCAATAACAGCGAGATGGCGTGCGTGGATGCGTTGGAAACTAGCTTGCCGTGTATACTGATAGAGACAGAAAAGCTACTAGCCAAATAAACAAAAGATTAATGTTGATGAAAAAACGTTAATGTTAAGACATCTGATTGAACAAAATGTAGAAAGTGAGAGTTGCATATTTTCACAATATGTAATAATTAATTAGTCATAATGTTAAAATACATTACAATTTTAATATATATTTTACTGAAGTATATACTAGCAGCAATGATTGTCTTTGCAGCACGTTGTAATTAGAGATGTTACCGTTAATTTTCAAACTACGATAATCCCCGTGTCGTTTTAACAAATTCCGGATTATGCTTATCGCGAGATTGTCACGTCGCGCAACGTTGTTCATAAAATATCATTAACAACTCTGTATCCTTTGCGTCGTCTCTGCGCGACGTCACGTAGTTAGTTTAGGGACGGTCTAGGCGGTGTGTGCCGGGAATAATTTTCGCACGTCTGCTTGCAGGCGCGCGTGCACCAGTACCAGACGCAGATATCGAAGCTGCAGCTGGAGAACGAGTCGATGAGAGGTCAGCTGCGGGGTCTGGAGGCAGCGTGCGCCGGTGAAGTGCACGCCGCGCTGGTGGCACGTCTGGCGACCCTCGAGACGGAGCACGCGGCCCTGGCGCGGGACGCCGACGCCCAGCGTCGGCAGTACGAGCGGTGCCTGGACGACGTCGCCAACCAGGTGGTCCGCGCTCTCCTATCCCAAAAGGTTCATCGCTATGCTCTTGTTACCACCCCCCCCCCTTTTCTCTACCACTTCTCGTTTTGCCTCTTCTAATCCCCTCCACGCAGTCCGTATCCGCTGTGACGAAAACGAAAGCTCTACGGAGAGCTATTATGTACATACATAGAATGCTGAAGAACTTGCGTCTCTGAACTTTGGAACTGTGCTGGAGAATTCCGCGAGAGAAGCTTCTTCAGGCGTAACTTTGGAAAAACTTTCCTTTTTTGATGCAGAAGTTGTTGAAAATGTATGACTTTGCGTGAGAATGGATGAGATTCTTCTACTTTATTTTATTTTCTGTGAACTTTACTTGTACAACAATGGATCTCCCTTTCACTATGATTTTAGATTATTTATAGACCCCTAAGTAGACGAAGTTTATTCATAGATTTTCAACATTCTGTACACTGAAAAAAAAATTCTAATTAAAAACGGACGAGTCAGAAAAATCTTGTAAGATTGATCCTGTAGGATAAATCTTGTAGAATGTATAAGTTATAAAGTATTGAGTTCTATTTATATTAACCAGAATATTTGATCAATCTTACAAGATTTTCGTCCGTTTTTAACCAAAATTGTTTTCAGTGTAATAACGCTTAGAATCTTTTACACGCAAAAAAAATAACTTCGTAATATTAACTAAATGTCATTAACTTCACTTCAGAGTTTGCTGTTATTACTAAAAATTAGCTGTTAAAAATAAAATACATTTTCTATGAAATACAATTTTATCAGCTGAAGTTTAAAATGTTCTTTAATATGAATAGCTAAGAAAGTAGTAGCTATTCCTCATTATCTTACGTAAAACTAAACATTCAATTGGATTTAGTTATTATTACGAAGAGAAATTAGCACAATGGATTTATCTAAAAGTTATTTGGTTCTAGCAGCGGATATTTTTTACCGTAGCACCAAAATTTTAACAGCTAAAAAATTGAACTCTGGTAATGACAACATTAGCTGTCCCTATTTTAACGAAACATCTTAACTACCACAGCTATATTTTAACTTCTTTGGCTAATCATTCTTTTGCGTGTACGCTTGAAATAATAATCGCAATGTCCGTTCAAGAGAACATTAATCTTTTCAAACGTTGAAGAATAATAAAATATCAAAAAATATTTACACAAGTCTGGGAAGCACATTTTTAACATTGAAAATGCATCCAATATAAATTTTGAAAAATATACTGTTTTTTTTGACAGGATTAATCTGCTTCTAAACGCTTCTCCCCATCCTAATCCGCTAATGCGCTTTTTGAACGGAATATCATTGCGTGATATGTACGTCGAGTAAGAATACTGATGGCCAACGGATGTTCTCAGGGTCTTAGGGAAGAAATAGGCGCGTTGCAGAGACGTATACGAGAGCTTGAGGCTCAAAATCGAGCACTGTCGGGACTCTTGGCGCAGGCTGCCAGTCCTGGAAGCCCTACCGAATTTATTCAAGGAATCCTCGAGGCTGGTCCAGCCGCTCTGGTCGCCGCCTTGGGTCTGGATCCTGCCTGGGTCCCCCTCTCGAGGCCGCGTTCTCTCAACTTGCAGATACCCGTGATGGCAGCCACTAAGTGCCGACGCAACAGACCTCTTGGTACTAATTGTCTTTCATCGTGTATTTGTCGTGGAGTCAAATTAAAAATGTCATTTTCTTATATTTCATTCTACAATATTATGACTTAATGATACGCTGCCAATGCTGCAATGCAATCTAAAGAGATAAGACAAAATCGCGACGCGTCTACTCTTCGAGACTATTCAACCGATTTCGTTTTGCAGCGCAAAAACCGTCGGAAGAGGAAGGCAGCGAGAGCCCGGAGAGCGGTAACCGCGACGAGGGCTACTCGACCATGTCGAGCGACGTCCAGGGCGAGGGCACGCGCCAGGAGCCGTCCGCGCGCGGCCTCGAGGATCTCAAGGAGGCCACCGACGAGACCGAGGCCGACGTATCGCCGGACGCGCGTCTCGTCGCCCTCGACGTCGCCGACCCGGACGTTCTCTTCTTACCTCTGAATCTCACCGTGGGCATCAATCCGCGCCACAGCTATCCGCCGACGAAGGATCTCCTGCCCTATCAGCACGTAATGCGCAGCTTCTCCGACAGCCACCTCTGTCTTAAACTCACCACCACCGCCAATTTTACACCGTACAAACTGCCTAGCCCCATGGGATCGTCTTCCCTTCTGCTGGTGGAAGAGGAAGGCTGGGACGCCGAGTACGTGCAACAATGGCTCAGGTTTGTTCGCTATATCAAAAGGCCTAAAAAGCTTTTACGCCTGTGTGATTTATGAAGACTTGATTAAGGAAACATAAGAGAGCGAAATGTGTGAATAACACAATTGTGTGTGTAACACTAGAGATGACTCTTTAATATGAATCTTCTATTTTATCAATGTTATTAGTTTCTTGAATGAGATTTATTAATTTGGCATGAGACTGTGGAATTGATTACCGTATGGATTTCAGGCTCGATGACAGTAGAAGCGCGCAACAGCACCGAGATCTGCTCGAATTGGAATACGACAGAGCGGAGCTGGAGGATTGGAGTTTCTCCCTGTCCACGGAGGACCTCGTACAAAATGAATCCGCAATGTGGAAGGAGCAACCAGCTACTACAAACACGCCCGCCCTGCCGGCAATCAAGGAGCATAATCTCCTGGAATTGGAGGAGGACGCGAACGAGTGTCTGTGGAATGGCGCGAGCTATCTCGCTGACAGGACTGGAGGAGAGCTGGTATGTATGTCGAATACACACGATATCGATCGATGTCTACAATGTTTGTTTAGTTGTTTTAATAAAAATGTTATTACGAAAAGCCTAGTCTATTTTGCAATTGATTTGGTTAATTCGAATATACACATCAAAGGTATTTTAAATTTGTAAAGGAGATCTAAAAGAATTTACATTTGTCGTTTATCATTGCAACTTAATTATTTAATATTTTATATCGAAAATATTTGTTTTAATATCCCAGATTACTGAGCACTTATTTGGCTGTTTCTTATTTGTCATCTCTACATTTTATTAAAAATTTCTTTATATTCCAAGACACATAATAATACACATCTAATAACTAAACTGAACTCAATTTAAATCGTAGAAATCAATTTTATTTAATGAAATTAATACGAGTTTGAGATATATGTTACATCAATTCTTTCAACTAATTATGATCTTTTATTTCCCAGGTTGCACTTTTAATGGACGCGAGAGCGACCGGACCTTGGCCGTACGCTTCGAGTCCCGGTGCGTCTTGGAGCAGCGAGGAAGGTGCTTTGGAGAACTCGAGTAAGCGTTCGTCGGCGGCGCTCTCCGGTTGCAGCGATGATCCCGACAGTCCGTCAATCGGCACAGACTTCACCAGGGATTTTTACCGGCTAGTAAAATTCGAAAGTACCAAGAGCCTGGCGAGTACATCGTCCAGGAGCGGTAGACCGCCACCGGACAGGGAACAAGCGCTTCAAAGCGTTCTGTCTTTCATCGCCGAACAACAGATGTACCTCGCGGAATTACCAAACAATCCTGTGGAATCACAAAACGTGTCTCACTCGACCGAAGGTGATAATAATCAATAGTATTTGCTAATTGAACAAGAAGAAATCATGCTATCGATTTTCTATCCCATTATTGATATAATTACACAAGAAAAATATAAAAAAAAGCAATTAATAAAAAGAAACTTTTCTAAAATATAGCAATAAAAGATTAGAATTAAAATGATGGAAAAGATATTAAAAAATATATTTTAAATCGGGCCATTTACAGAAATGGGCCCCAGCAAAAGTGATTCCACGGAGGAAACAAAGACAGCAGAAATAGAAGGATCATCCACTCAGGAGAACAATACCGGAAGCGCGATCGAAACGAGCAGCAACGACGAGTTGCTCGATCAAATACAGGTACCGCCGTTGGCATCCGAGGAGAGGATTGTAAGTGCCGTGTCGTGTAACGGCGGTATCGCGTATACGACGGTAGCTCCATCAGAATTGGGAGCTGTTCCCGAGGAAGACGAAGAAGCCGCGACTTCCTCTACACCTAGTACAGTTGTAAGTTTTTACTTTCGAATATTATTCAATTTGCGGAGGAAGAGAAAGGCGGAACCCATTCAATTTTTTTTTCTCCTGAAGAAATAATTTCCTTATTTGAAGGAAATAAATTTGCAAACTTTATTGATAATTTAATTTCTAGTAAAACATTTTGTTATACTATTACGGTGTTTCTGCAGGTCAGCCCGGCACGAGCGACGCTTTTCGTGGAGGGCAGAGATCGAACATTGAGTTTCCACGAGCGCGCGACATCCAAGGACGTTATAGACGAATTGAACCGCATGATTCGAAAGGGCGAGGATAATATTCCTACTAATATCGTTCACCACGACTCGCAGTTACCGCTAGAGAAATTGGATCTTGCTTGCTGCTGTCCGACAGGATGGGTTCACGTTGAGCGTGACATTGACTTCACCGACCCTAAGGTGAGCTGCCAAAACGTAAAACTGAATAAACATTTTAAATAAAGATAAGTAATAGAATAATGTTTGCAAATAAAATACACTCTGATAATTTCATTGATTTATGAGTATAAAAATTAATCATTAAAAATCATTTACTTAATAAAATACAGTAATTTTTCAGTTAAAGCTCCCACAAATGAAAGATATTACGTAAATTATTTTACTTTATTATGCTTTTACTCTCGTAAAAATAAACGCAATACTAATCGCTATACTTTCATTTAGGCCAGAGCCAACCTCTTAGACGTGATGTTAGCAAGCAGCGAAAGTTCGTCGGCGACATCGAGCAGCGGTTCGGCGGGTAGCGACTCGGGGGATGAACCACCTGATTACCGCCACTTGCATAGATTACACCGATACCGGCGGCAAAAGAAAGGTATTTGTCTTCGGGTTTCTACACCGTAGACACTTTTGCCATGCCGTTTTCGCGCACCACTCACTTTTGCGCAAAAACGCGTAATATTTAAATGCGATTTTACGATCACTATCAAATTTAGCGCCTAATCCTTAACTAACACGTTCTGTCAATAACTGTTTAATACTGTCATTATGCTTTTTGTTTTAAAGTGGTAACGAAATTTACTAATCGTCCAGCGTGGAAACGTGCTAACAGCTTAAAGCATTTGATTAACAAAAATCTAATATTGGATGTCTATACATTGTATGCAGAACATCTAAATTGCCGTTTTATACATGATCTATTTTGATTGATGAAAAAATGTTATTGGTTTTAGATTATAGAGATTTTACAAAATTCAATTTTTTATTATATTTAGAGTCAGTCTTGTATGTGTGTGTGTGTGTGTGTGTGTGTGTGTGTGTGTGTGTGTGTGTGTGTGTGTGTGTGTGTGTCTTATATATTTTGCGTTATTAAATTTCAAAAAACCACGTACGTTAGATAATAATTTAGATGTTCTGACGATTATTTACACGTATAGTCGCCTAATGTTGGAGGAAACAAGCTTGACGACGCTTTAGAGAATTTAGGTGGTGTGCGAACAGCGTTTGCTCTCATAAGCTTAAGACGGCAACATGTCCACACTCTTTTCGCTACACTTTAACACGTCACGTCACACTCGATCGAGCGGCTATTTTATCTTTACTCTCGCAATTAACACAGTACAATCGGCAATTACTATCCCCGCTCGCGCTCAGTAGCCTTCTCGCTGTACATAGCCTTTTCCATATTTTCTGTTCAGATGGTAGCTCCTACGCGGTGTGCTTTGATTGTCACAAGAAAAGCTACGTAGTTCGGCTTAGTGACGATCAGTTTCTATAAGCGACATGACCAATTGGGAGGAATGCATTGCCGCGCCGGGGAACCTATTTCGTCCTGAACTGAACCACGTGTTACGCCCACAACGGACTGACCATTGGTTTACACTAACAGAATAATTAACCGGCAGAGAAACGTTCCTGGCGTAGCGCCTTCACGCAATTCCATCCCTCCGTCTCGTTCACGTGTATTTGCGTGGCCTACTTGGCACACATTGCCGTCCGAAAGTCTTGGGACAAGATGCAGAAAAAGGTACATTGAACATAAAATGAATATCGTTCACGTATAAATAATCAAAATGAAGTGAAACGTGTGTGTATATAATCAAAGAAGAAGATTACACTGTGTAGTCAAAACGTAGTGCAACTTCTTAAATGCATTATATCTAGTTTTATATAACTAATCAAACCTATAATCTATCTACAAAAGTGCAAAGCAATCCAAAGACTTTTAGACAGAAGTGCAAGTTGATGTGCAAATTTAATGTCATTTATATTTCTTTTCAAAAATGATAAATGCGCGCAACATATGAAACACCGCATATGTAAACATATATTAAACGTTATATGTAAAATGAGATAGCTCCTCATAAGTGGAATTGCGTCAGGGTACAAATTGAGAATAGTTACTTTCTCTCTCGTTGTACTGCGAGCGAATTGATAATTTCTAAATCTTCTTGGCACGTGCAAGACCGTTTCAGCATCTTCATCTTCATCTTCATCTTCATTCTCCATCGCTTTATTTCATTCTACGCCTGTCTATGTTGGATCATTAATTTCGCTATCGATCATTCTTAATTTCATGTAAAATTGTAACCTGAATGAATTTCTTTTTTCTTGCCTCGTAGAAATAACATCTTTTAATATCATATACATATGTATAATTCTTAATTTATCATTATTCTTGAGCGAATCATAATCATGTCATACATAGTACGTTGGATAAATAGCGTGCGACATATTTAACGAATAATTCTGTCGAAAATTAATTAGGTGTAAATTTGTCAGAATTTATTATTCCTCAAGATTAATATATATTTTTAGGTACTTCTTATAATTATTTACCTAAAAATTGAACTGCCGTAACTTGCCTAAAATCTACAATAGAGCTTAGAATTAAAATGAAAAAATTCTGTAAATGAGGAAAAATAACTTTTGTCCATGATTCATTGCATAAAACTTGTGAAAACGAATGTAATTAATGAATGTCGCATGCATGATTTATTCGATGGTACACCATGCATCATCCACTCGGTCGTGCACCCGCCAAATGCCTAAATTCTATATAAAAAAAAAGAGAGAGGTATAACCGGTGCGGTGGAGCGACAGTGGAAGGCGGAGAGACGATACGAGGACGGATAGTGGAAGCGTGAGAAAGGAGAGAGCATGAGAAAAGAAAGAACGAAAGAGGAATAGGGAGAGAGGGTGAGAGAGGGAGACGGTGAATACGGTGAGAGTGCTAAGCCGAGCTACTCTGTGTCTGCTAGAGCCGGTATAGAGAGAAGAGAGAGAGAGAGAGAAAGAGCGCAAAATCGAGTCGATCGAGTGAAGTCTGAGAGCAGCATCTGTTGACCCGCTGCTGTGTGCTGCTTGGTTTCTTCAGCGTCGGCGGTCCAGGCGCATCGCGTCCTCCGGCTGCCGTCCACCTGGGGCTCGTCCCGGCCGTCGATCATCGGCCGCGGCGACGACTTCTTCGTGCGTTACGGGGACAAGGAGCGCGAGGCGGTGGCCTCGTTCGACTTCCTCGACGAGTTCGTCATGGCGGCGACAACGACCTCCTCACTCGGCTCGGACAGCAGCCCCCTCGACCTGGACGATGATGCGCCGTCCGCCGATCTCCACAGTGACATCATGAAGCTCTCGCCGCTCTAGGAGCAACGGCGGCGTCGGGTTGGCTTTAAGCGCGTGGAAATTTTTGTCTGAACGCGAGCTCTTCCCGGCTGATGAAACGCGACGTTCGGATTCTGGCGATTTAGTCGGGAAATTTTACTTTGTTTTATTCCCTTTTTTATAACGAATAATATATTAAATTTTGTTAATAAAAAGAGGTTTTAAATCGAAATTATAATTTTAAATCACTTGTCTTCTTTTACATACCGTGTGTACAGGTATGCCATAGTTAATGTCTTAATTTGCGCATGTAAATTTCGCAATTTGCGACGTGCATTCGCTGGGAAAAGTGGCGCGACATCATCAAATATTCTTCCCAATCACATCAATTATAGCGAATCAAAACGATGAATTTTACCTGAATGTCTGATTCTATCCGTTACGCAATAAAAATAAATAACTTATATTTACAACCAAATGTGCTAATGCGCGTGATTCGTCAAAGATCAATTATTTTGTAATCATGTAAGAAACGTCACATTAGGTCCATGTCACTCGCCATCCCCTTACGGTGAACAAAGTGAGAACACGATTTGTACATTACCCTACAAGATCCTCGACGCTGCGGTTCGAGTTTCGAGATCTATACAGTCCTGATGTTTTATCACTAAGTAACTGGGGAAACTCAAAGTGTCGCGCGTCGAAGATAGATTTATAGTCTGAGACAGGATTTTGTCTTGTCTCTTTTTCTCTGCGAGCTTCCTCTTACTCGAGATATAAATAACGCACTACAGTCGATGATAAGCGAAAGCGGAAGTCGATCAATTAGGGTAAGCTGGCCCGAGCTAGATACAAGCTGCATCCAGACTTGATCCCAGATTGTTCCTGGCTAGAGCCAGCCTGTATCAAGTTAAATAGAACAGCGATATCTTTTTCAGCGTAAAGCTACATAAATTTTTGAGTTACATTTGCACTGTCCTTCGATGCGAACTTCCTAAACGAAAAGGATCTACTAATGGGTATGTGCGGATAAGTATTAATCAAAGAATTAGCGATAAGGAATATGTAAGCTGTAGTCGACCTGTGACACTAAAGTAGCGTGTACGACGAGCACGGATTGCCACGATTGGAAGGCTGTCGTACCGAAATAAACGCACATTGACGATAATAGACGTAGACATAACTCATCTTCATAGTCTTTTTACAAAGATTTCCAATGTTGTATACGATTGTTATAAAAAGCAAGATCTCTGATAGCTCAAGAATTAAATAGCGACATTTTCTTAACAAATATTAGATTTATCGAGAAATTTATCGTCCAAAAGTTTTAAATTAATTAAGAAATTACGATTATATTTAATTTCTAAAAGCTTAATATGAACTTAATTTAATACTTGAATTTTTCTTAAATCAAGAATTGAAAATTTCAGAATTTTATTAAATAATTCAGTCTATCGGAGATCTTGCGTTTGATTAAGAAAAACATTATTTCCATCGAGAACGCATTAAATATCATAAAGTATCATTGAAACTTCGAAACGCATCACGGCACGATCACCTTCCAAAGTGAGCTTAGAGAGCATAGATTAAGAGGTACTCGTCGATTTTCTATGGATCGCTAGATATTTTATATTCCTCCACCCTTTCCTACTCTCCAGTCCCGTCATCAATCGTCGACGAGCGTCAAGAGCCGCGAATATCGTTAATTGACAATTCGGTCCACGCGTGATGAACTATTTTCTTCTGTCCTTAGTAAGAACGTAAACGAGCCTGTACATTTCGCTTCCGAACTTTGTAACATAGTAGATTGTGAGGGAGAGAGGGAGAGAGAGAGAGAAATTTTGTGCGTGAAAAAAATAATGATTACTTTGTTGCGTGAACAAAGAAAGGGGGGATTACTTCGGCGTAATTTGTATGACATTCGTCGCTCCGGAACGAGCAAATTTCTGAGTAATGCGTTTGATCGGATTATAGGCGTAATATCATTAGCGTACGTAAATTTAAGATAACGAGTCGATAGGGATCGAGATATTTTACACGTAGCTGTATACCCGCATGACGAGGTTCAATATTCGCGGTGGAGAGGCTGCACGGATGTTCAAAGTTGCCCTGCATTTGCTCGCGTTGCTGCTGTTCTAGTCACGCAAGTGAGACTATACAATGGTTCTTTTTTACAATCTTGAGCCTGGGTTTATCAACCCTACACTGCATCACCGTACTCGTTAATCATATAGCAGACACTGATGCTAGAAATGTAATTTGAAAAATTTTTAAACATGAAAGTTATCAAGTGCCGGATCTCACGAATTTTTAAAAATGTTTTAAACATCTTCTCCCGGACAACAATTTGCGTACATTTGAGAATAGCTTTAGAAATATTTAATTATAATCTTGTGATATGTTAATGATATTTTTTATCGTCACGAGTGTATTTAAGGCGAGACAGTGGATAAATATGTGAAACGAATAAATTATATATATTTCACTGTTATTATTTATTAAACAATATGGATCTAATAAGTGATGATGAGATATCATTAACAGTTAACGTAAAAAGAAATGTTCTAATTCGTATCGGCATGTCGTGCAGGGTTAATTAGTGCTAATTAGTGATCTTGAAAGATAATTATTTCCGCTGTCGATATACTAATCCCAATCGAGAGAAACCGTAATTTATTTGAGTATTTATTTTAATTATAATGCAAAACTGGTTGTGGAGAAGTAAAACTCCCTTCTCGAGGAAACAACTTTCGTCCTGCAGCCTGAAAATAATAGACTAACGACGTAGCTTTAAGATGTTTGTAAGTTCTACGTTGGAGACAGCGATGCCTCCACCATTATTCCCGGTCGCAGTAGCAGCGAGGTCGAATGATAATCGCGTGAAACGAGACTTGCTGAACGACGATGTATATAGTATGTATCATAGCTCAATGCAAATGTAAGTTATCCTCTCTTGAACTTAATAAATAACGACAATATATGAACGTAAAAAGAAACATTTGCTGGTAACCGATTGTTGTTATTTATATTTATTTATGCAGAGCTGGAGTTTTATCTCGCAGCAACAACGGAGAAGAATACCTCTCTGCGTTAGATACCTCCTGAAAAGATCGAACGGGATCAAGAGACGCGGAATGTTTTATTGACCGCAAATATTCTATTAGCATTAGCATCCTGCGTAGAGTGGCGTGTGTCTCTTGACGCTTCCTTGCATTTCTTTTTCTTATAGAGTTCGCCAGAAACAGTACAAACAGGAAGCACATGAACTGGAAAAAAAAAGTTCAAAATATTTGCAAACCAAATCTTGCCAGTGGAAAATTTATATTGTGGCACAAAAATGCTTCTCAGTTCCAATAAAATCCAACAAAATAATTATTATGCACCGTCTCGTCCGCATGGATACTATGTCCCATGTATCGTCACCTTTCTTGCTGAAGAGGGAAACCAATAATTTTACTTGAACCTGAGCATAATTGTAATCGAACTTTACTTCAAGTTCGTTCAATTTTTCAATTATGCACCGTCTCGTCCGGATGGATCCTGTGTAGATGTTTAAGGCGCAAGTATGTTTACAAAAAAAATGCTGATAATATAAGGCCCTTTATTTTGTGATTAAAACACAATTTTCAGAGAGATTAAATCCACGGAAAATACAAAATAGGATATAATAAACTAAGAAATTCTAAAAACAAAAAGAGAGAAATTGTAAAGAAAATCAGTTAAGAATTAAAAATGGTCAACTGAAAAGACGAATTTCTAAAAATAGGTCGGTGGTAAAAACGCGTGAAGACGTCTGAAGAGTCACTTCAACCTGTAGTACGTCGAATTTCCTTAAGGATAATCCGCTTGCTGGCCGTGAAGGAAGTTAAAGCATGACGCGTCGAATTTGCCGAGGAAATAGACATCGATTCCGGCTGGTTCCAGCTCATGGCTTCTTTGCACACTGGACGCGGTAACGCTTATCATCGATTACAATTATTGTTTGATTACAATTATTACGCTCAGGTTCAAGTAAAATTATTGGTTTCCATCTTCAACGAAAAAGGATATGATACGACCATATATGCAGAATAAAATAATGGATGCTAAAATTTGTATATGAAGAAACAAAAGCCTTGTCCGGATAGACGATCGTATCCTTCCTTTCTCCTTATTCAAATTTGTTAACTTTGAAATAATGAAGGGCTTAGGTGGGCGCAAGCTGCGCGCGCGCTTTTTACACGTTTTAAAATACTTGTTGGCCGCAGCGCGGCGGGACGCACTACATAGTATTCATCAGGACGAGACTCGGCATGATTGTAATCGAACTTCACTTCAGGTATGTTCGTTCAATTTTTAAATTATTACTCGTCTTTTTTCCTACCATATATTCAATGTATGTGATTTTTTTCAATTTTATATAATTTCTTTGTGTTATTTACCTCAGCTAGGCTAACAGGTATGCTAAAGATGCTCATCATATAGATATTATGCATAAAACCAGAAGTATTTATCTTACAAACGCGCAAGCACGTTAGGAGTCTACACTATCCTCAATGCATGTTTTCCATAAAATATATAGCAGCAACTGTCTGGGATTGGAATATTAAGAATCTCCTGGTAATCGCGGTAGGAATAAATACCACAACAATGTAACTGCAAGAGATTATTTTATATCGTAATATTGATCCGATTTGTGAATACTTTTCAACCTGCTTATTACATTTATTTAATTATGATATTTAAGATATAAAGTATCATTAGTTTTTATAATAGCTTATCAAGTTATCACACGCAGCTTGGTTGAAAACTCGAATAATGATACAATATGATATATTTATGTGCTGTGTGAAAAGGTATATTTTTAAAAATTTTAGAAAAATTTTATTTTCATCGAGAACGCATTAAATATCATAAAGTATCATTGAAACGTAACTTCGAAATTTATCACGGCACGATTATCTTCCAAAGTGAGCTTAGAGAGCATAGATTAAGAGATACTCGTCAATTTTCTATGAATCGCTAGATATTTTATATTCCCCCATTTTTTCCTACTCTCCAGTGCCATCATCAATCGTCGACGAGCGTCAAGAGCCGCGAATATCGTTAATTGACAATTCGGTCCACGCGTGATAAACTATTTTCTTCTGTCCTTAGTAAGGACGTAAACGAGTCTGTACATTTCGCTTCCGAACTTTGTAACATAAAAGATTGTGAGGGACAGAGAGAGAGAAAAATTTTTGCCCAGAAAAAAATAATGATTACTTTGTTGCGTGAACAAAGAAAGGGAAGGTCGGAACTTCGGCGTAATTTGTATGACATTCGTCGTTTCGGAACGAGCAAATTCATGAGTAATGTGTTTGATCGGATTATAGACATAATATCATTAGCGTACATACATACGTAAATTTAAGATAACGAGTCGATAGGGATATTTTACACGTAGCTGTATACCCGCATGACGAGGTTCGATATTCGCGGTGGAGAGGCTGCACGGATGTTCAAAGTTTCCCTGCATTTGCTCGCGTTGCTGCTGTTCTAGTCACGCAAGTGAGACTATACGATGGTTCTTTTTTACAATCTTGAGCCTGGATTTATCAACCCTACACTGCATCACCGTACTCGTTATTCATATAGCAGACACTGATACTAGAAATGCAATTTGAAAAATTTCTAAATATGATTGTTACGAAGAGCCGAATGATCTCACGAATTTTTAAAAATGTTTTAAACATCTTCTCCCAGACGACAATTTGCGTATATTTGAGAATAGCTTTAGAAATATTTAATTATGATGTGTGTAATATATTAATGATATTTTTTATTGTCGCAAGTGTATTTAAGGCGAGACAGTGTGAGAAGACTACCTCTCTGCGTGAGATACCTCCTGAAAAGATCGGACGGGATCAAAAGCGGATCGGAAATATTCTATTAGCATTGTTCTTGTCTGGAGTGACGTACGTCTCTTGACGCTTCCTTGCATTTCTTTTTCTTATAGAGTTCACCAGAAACAGTGCGAAGAGGAGGCACATGAACTGAAAAAAAAAAATTTACAAGGTATTTGCAAACCAGAAACAAAATCTTGCCAGCGGAAAGTTTATATTGTAGCACAAAAACGCATCTCAGTTGGAATAAAATCATAATTATGCACTGTATCGTTCGCATGGATACTTGTATAGTACGTTGCGCCCAACAGTGTTGCGTTCCAAGACTTTACTTGGTCAAAAGAAATCGTAGTAATGGGGGAGAGATTAATCCAGAGTAAGTCACGCAAATCGAATGATTTGGAATGCGACGTATTCGTATCCCATACAGCACAAAACTTATGGGTGCTGTACTTGTGCTGTGTAGGATAGTTTACTCTTTCAACCCACCTCAAAAGCAGAGTTAATAGAGTTAACTCTTACTTTTGGAACGAATAGACTCTGCCCATATAATCAGTTATTTCGTGTTTTGGAAAAGCGATAATAGAGTTAACTCATTGTCTTCTACTCATTGTCAGAGTAAAGTTTTGGAACGCAACCCAGGTATTTTAAAGCGTGTAAAAAGTGCGCGCGTCGGACCGCTGCGCGCGCGGCTTGCGCCCGCTTGGGCGCTTCATTTGTTTTTCTGTTGCGCGGTATCAGCGTGTATGTACCCAACAATACGACAACCTTCAGAGTTTCTTTCTTCAAGTTTTTATCAGTTTGTGAAGATATAATGAGCAAATCATCTTATAATCTCAGAAAGAGAAGGAGATTAGAGGATAGAATAGCGGAAATCGAGGAGAACCTTACTCGTCTAACTGATATCCTGTCGAAAAGAAAGGTTAAAGTGCCTCGCGGCACTTCTCGCTCTTTGTCCAAATCCTCCGTTCTCGCTAATGAAAATGACCTCGCGTCAGATAGCGAGTATCTCTCGGAGGATCTCCCTAGTAAGAAGGTTTCCAGGGCGAGCACCTCCACGAACGGCGGCACTTTGGCAGTGCCTGTTAAGCAGGAAAGTGCAAGTGATCCGCGCGTTTCAGGTATGTCCGAATATCTCTGTTCTGTGCGATCAGACAGCGGAATCGACACAATCTTTTCCGATTCTCGTACTAATCCCTCGTCTTTTGTAGATGAAGAAGATGGAAACTCTTTAGGTGAGGCATCTTCTTCGCCCCTCTCACCGACTATTCAGCCGGCGGCATCTGACAAGGATACTTTATTGAAGGAGCTTTTTGGATTTGAGCCGGAGAATGCAGAGACCTTAGCCTGGAACGATCTGGTATCGCAAAAATGGCGAGACGTCGTCCGTGGCGGATTGACAGAGGACCAACGTACCATCTTGATTGAGAAATATACGCCTCCCGATGAGATGGACTTTCTCAAGGCTCCGAGACTTAATCCTGAGCTTAAGACTCTTGAGGATAAGTCGGTGGTTAAGAGAGAGGAAGATAGTTGCGTTAATCAGGATCAAGAGGGCGTGGGCTTGTATGCATTGAGAGAAGCTGTCTCAGTTTTCCTCAGGCCGGAAATACAGATTTCTCTGAGTCCTGAAGCTTGTTTGGCTGTGGCTAAGATTAATGATGGAGCTAAGATCTTTGCAGATCATTTTTACCGCCTCACCCTGTTTCGAAGGGAGCAGATTAAGTCTATCTTAACCCCAGTGGCCAGAGCCACCGCTGATGCTATTCCAGCAGACAACTTCTTATTCGGAGCTTCTTTTGGAGAAGAGTTAAGAAAAAGGACTGTTTCGATGAAGAAGTTGTACGAAGACATACCGAAATCGACCAAGACAATGTCCAAGAAGGTAAAACATCCGATTAAACAAACGCAGATAGTTTACAGGACGGTTTCTTCTTTCCACTTCCTTTCTCCAAATGACTTTATGGCCTCAATTGATTGCCAGGAGACATTTACTAGTGTCAATTTTTCAGGAGAACAGAAAGTTCTTGCTGTTGTTTTCACGGTCAATTTTTTTTCAGTTCCAAGCCCTATCTGGGCCTCACACCCCATATTTTTACAAAAATTCTGAAGCCTGTCATTTTTTCCCTTCAGGAAAAAGGTTTTTTTCTCTATTGTTTACTTATGTCCATTTCTACCAATGCAGATTAACTTTCATCTCAGTTTAATTTACTGTTCATCTTTTTCTAATTCTTAGGACTAAAAAGAGATAGAAAGTAAGTTAAACCGAGATTAAAGTTAATCTGTATTGATAGAAATAGACATTAGACGGTTTTCTCATCACACCACAGTTTGTTTCTTGGTTTCCGAACTTCTTGTCCCTTGCTGTCGACGCATTTTCAATGAAATGGGGGGGCGATTTTTACTTTTACGGTTTCCCTCTTTTATTTTAATTGTTATGCCCAATTTCTTCATCTCCTCGATAACTAACCGCCGGTTAATTCCGCTGTGACTACCATAGCCATTGGCCAATTTTATCTTAGTAGCCAATAGCTATGCTGATCACTATGGAATTAACTGGCGATTAGTTATCAAGGAGGTGAAGAACTAAGATCATTACAGACAGAACAGGTATTGTGCTCGTCCCTTGGTAGTCGGTCCATCCTTGATTCTCCCTTTTTAACCATCTCATTATTAACCATCCAATTGGGATTGATCCGGACATTAATAAGTTGTTATCTCCTTTCAGGCAAATTCACCCAGAATGGCGCAAGATTTTCCTGGTTGCCCCGAAGTTATTCGCCAAGCCTTTATATATCATGGAACACCTGAGATTTCGTTAGACATAAGCCTCGCGGCCATTACGGAAGCCACTATGGCAGAGTACGAAAAACCACTCAGGTTATGGTGGAATTTTTGCAAGAGTAATCGGATTCATTATTTCCAACCTCCCGCTGAGGCGATTTTGAAATTCTTGATAAACTCTTTTTCAAATGGCGATTCATATTCTACTTTAGAATCTTATTGTTCGGCCATTTCTCTTATTTCCGACAGTTTAATGAGGTACGACCATAATATCAAAAAATTTTTTAACGGAGTGAAGGCACTAAAATCTCAGCGACGACGGTAAAATTTTATTTGGAATCCATCGATCTTTATTTCTTTTCGTTCGGCTATATAAGTATCCTAGCAACCTTGGGACTGAGCTCTATTAAGGCTGATGGCTCCAGCACACGACGCGGTAACGCTTGTCTCGATGAAAGTTGGCGCCATCATAGATTTCAGGTTTATGTGGCTCCCACATAGCGACTGTGGAAGGGATAACGCACACAAGGCAAGCCCTGTGTACATGTGCATATGTACATAGCGGTTGCATTGTGTGCTTTATCCTCTCCGCAGCTGCGGCTATGCGGCAGCCACCTAAACCTCGCATCTATGGACGCCATAGCCAGTCAAATCTTCCGCCGCGCGGAAAAAGATAAACTTGATCCAACTCTGACTGGCAACTTCCACCGCGCGGTAAGCGTTACCTCGTCCTGTGTGCAGGAGCCATGAGCTGGAAGCAGTCGGAATTGATGTGTCTATTTTCTCAGCAAATTTGACGCGTCATGCTTCAATTTCCTTCACGGCCAGCAAGGGGATTAACCTTAAGGAAATCCGACGTACTGCAGGTTGAAGTGACTCCTCAGACGTCTGCGTATTTTTATAACCGACCTATTTTTAGAGATTCATCTTTTCAGTTGACCATTTTTAAATCTTAACTGATTTTCTTTATCTGATTTCTCTCTTTTTGTTTTTAGAATTTCTTAGTTTATTATATCGTATTTTGTATTTCCCGTAGATTTAATCTCTCTGAAAATTGTGTTTTAATCACAAAATAAAGGCCTTATGTTATCAGCATTTTTTTAATACAAATGTGAGCCTTAAACATCTACATAGTATCCATCCGGACGAGACGGTACATAATAAAAAAATTGAACAAACTTGAAGAGAAGTTCGATTACAATTATGCTCAGGTTCAAGTAAAATTTATTGGTTTCCGTTTTCAGCAAAAAAGGAGTCGATATGACCATATATGCAGAATTAAATAATGGATGCCAAAATTTGTATATAAGAGAACAAAAGCCTCGTCCGGATAGACGATCGTATCCTTCCTTTCCCTTTATTCAGATTTGTTAACTTTAAAATAATGTCTAGGCGAGCGCAAGCTGCGCACGGATTTGTTACACGTTTTAAGATACTTGTTGGGCGGAACGTACTACATAGTATCCATCCGGACGAAACTCGGTATAATTGTAATCGAACTTCACTTCGGGTAAGTTCGTTCAATTTTTCAATTATTACTCGTGTTTCTTCCTAGCAGATATTTAATCTGTGTAATTTTTTTTTCAATTTTATATAATAATTTCTTTGTGTTATTTACCTCAGCCAGGCTAACAGCTATGGTGAAGATGCTCATCATATAGATATTATGCGTAAAAATAGAAATATTTATGTTAAACGCGCAACCAGGTTGGGAGGCTACACTATCCTCAATGCATGTTTCCCATAAATTATAACAGCAACTACCTGGGATTGGAATATTGAGAATGTCCTGGTAATCGCGGTAGGAATAAATACCACAACAATGTAACTGCAAGAGATTATTTTATGTTGTAATATTGATCCGATTTATGAATACTTTTCAACTTTCTTATTACATTTATTCAATTATGATATTTAAGATATAAAATAGCATTAATTTTATAGTAATTTATCACACACAGCTTGGGTGAAGACTCGAATAATGATACAATACGATATATTTATGTGCTGCGTGAAAAAGTATATTACTTCTAAAATATCTTACTTTTCTCTGAACGTGATCTACGAAATTCGTGTCCGCCGCGTGATAACCATAATTCTTGAAGGCTTTTTTAAATTCAGCAGCGGGTCTCAGTACCAGTATGAACATGTAGATTGCGGCGGCTGACTGTACAATCAGCACGATCGAGAAAAATATGGCAAACTGCTCGGAAGCAACGTTATTAATCGTTTCAATCAATTCGGTTTTTTCAGTTAAATAAAACTATGATATTAAAGAATTGCTGTGTAATGCTAATGCGAACATCGCGAATGCATATTGTAATAGTTAAAAAAAATATAGAGCGAAGATAAGGAATATTAATTGATTAAATGATGATTCAAGCTCGTGATAAGAGCGAGTAGATTAAATTTTGTGTTGCGTAAGAAGATAATGTTGGGTAACACGCGGAGAAGCTCACCATGACGGTCGTGCCGGAAATGCAGGTGCATCGTTCTTTGAATTTTGCATTTTCGAAAAACAGTATGCTGTATACGCCACTGCAGAAGGCGAAAATAACAAGGATGCCGCCGAGAACGATAAACGTCCCCAACAAAATCGTGATGTTCTTTAGCCACTCCTCATGATATCCGACTGGGCTTCTCTGAGAGGAAAGGAACACTGGCGTAGCCCACATTATTGTGCTCGCCCCACGTAGCTGCAATAGACGTTTCGCATTTCTGTATCAGCATATGTTTCTGCAGTAGTCTTATTTCTAATACATATAATTTTATAATACATTCTATTTTACTAATGAAGCTTATAAAGTATTTCTCTCTTTGCCGAACAGAAATGATTGTGTTGTGTTTTCTCATTATTCTTTTTCCCCTGAAAGCTGAATGATGACTGTAAGAATTAAAGCAATACTACAAAAGGACACAATAGTAAAAGTAGGTTAAAAATTCATAGCATACTGGATTTTTACGGGCACAATTATACCGCACGAAACTACATTCACATGGAAATAATACATTGTAAAAATATCACAATATTTCACTGACATTATATAGTCAGTATATGTAATAATAATGTGAAGACAAATGCGATATATTTTAGCTTGCAATGTTTATCAACGTTATGGCAATTTTGGTGAAAAAAAAAAATGATAAAATTGTTTTATTTTAATTGTTATCAGAGTCAGAAAGATGACGAATAACTTACTTTCGTGTTTGCGTTTAAGATAAGACTTCGATAAAAAGTAAAGAAAAAACTATATCTTTTCTTTAGTATATTGATAAGGACAATGATTAGGTCATCTAATATTTTGAAGGAAAAATAATTGACATCGAGAGAAGCATTGTACAAAATTAATTGTATTTAAGTAAATACAATCATTTTTGTAATTCGGAATTGCTATTTAGTGTGGCATTAAATTGATTTTGCAATTTTAATTTTGCATATAAATTCAGACACAGCTATTATTATTATAGAATTTTATTTGCAATTTTACGTATCGTAATATGAAAAAGATTTGAAGAAATATCTTATTACACAGAATAAAATTAACACATTATAAATATTCTATTTCGATTTTATACTTTCATTGTATATAATTTATGATAAAATTATGAAATTGAAATTAAAATTACAAATATAATTAAAATAAAATTATAACTTTTTAATTTAAAATTGGATTACAAATCGTTTAGAGTGGGCCAAGACATTTACGTGGTAAATCATCATGTCGGTGACAGATGGATATCGTGACGTCATACGTACTTACCAGGAGATAAATGCTAAATACATAAAAAAAAAATTTCTCGAAAATCGGCATGTTGAACGAAAAACCTCTGAATGTGCCCATTTTGCTCGACGATCTTGTCACCGGCCACAACGCGAGAAAACGCACGCGTAAAAGTAACGCGACAAACTGATCGTCGAATCGGGCTGTGCGATTTACAATATACGATATTAATCAGTTGCTCGGATATGATTACCCGATAACTCGAGTGTCCTTGGATAACATATAAATTCCGAAAAACGTAATTTTTATACACACTTTTTCACGTCAAAGGCGCAGGATACAAGCGAGAAGAGATGCCGGGTAAATACTTGGACAAGTCAATCAATGTTCGATCGAAATCACCCTAAGTTGAAGTACTACCCTACTGGAACTGATATAAAAAAAAAAACGAAGAATCGAGTCGGGCAGTTCTTGTTTGTTTACATTTATTTTACGAATACAAAAAACTGGACATACATATAATTTCATCTCACAGTAACGGCAGCAACAGCAGCAGCAGCAGCAGCAACAATGGTAATTTTGCGCGTTAAACGATGAATAAAATCGCAACTTTGGATCATTAATGGCTTACATACTCTGTCGAACCGTGCCCAGTCTTCTGTACGCTTTATCATTGTCATGCCTAAGCAGAAACATTACACGTTAGTTTGTTCGTCGCGCGCGGGCACGGCGACGGGATCTTTATAAAGTATTTTCTAAGACAAAAAATATATATATATATATATATATATGTATTTGTAAATCACAATATCTGTACCGTGTGCTGTACAAACAAAGTGAATTTTTATATAAAGATACCAAGAATTCCGTGTTTTTAACAGTGACGTGACGTTTTCGCAGGTACACGATTGTCTAGTTCTTTATGTGAAAAAATATCTTTGTAACATTGTAAAATACTATCACTCGACTGCTTTCCATCCCTGCGAAGGTACTTCAATCATCTTTTTTTTTTCCAAACTAACAATTGCACAAATTGTACGATCTTATATTATGCATATTAAACAATTATGTCGAAATTTTTTTTATATTTTTAAACTTTTATGTAGAACAAGTATAAATGTGAGTCAAAGCGGTACCGTATCAAAAAATATATACATGTATAATCGTATAAAAAAGCAATTACATATTTTCACAAAGGAAAAAGAAAATGTGGTCCAAGACCAGTTACGGTAGTACTCATTGTCAGTTTGATAACATCGAATTCTGCGTTAATTTCTTGTAATCGAAAAAGTGCATCTTTCATCGAAAAAAATATAAATAAATATCTTTTTTTTAATCTTCAACTTTAATCACTGCAAAGAAATTAGCGACGCAAAGAAAAACCGGAAAAAAAAACATATGGATATACTCTGTTCCATTCCGCTTAGAAAAAAGAAAAAGAAATTTAATTTATTCCGCTGTAGAGCGCAAGTTTTTTTTTATCACATCTTATAGGCGGATATATGTTGACGGTAGATGAAGGTAAGATTGTTGTTGCGTGTTGAAAGCCTTCCGCGCGAAACGGAGTTCTTCGCAATGTTCTAGTTTTATACACTGTAACCTCTGCGTTGGGAATTCTTTATGGAATTTGCCAGGCACAGCGCGAAAATGATGCCAATCAGCTAAAAAAGAATGAAAAAGGACATGTATAATTACTGCAAGATATTCGTACGCACAAAAATGAGAACTGGAGAGCAAAATATATATTTTTGATATGTGTGACTATATATATTTAAAAACTTGACTTGATTAAAGCCTCAATTTGGTTTATCCACATTAGAATTGAGAGTAAACTTCAATAATTTTATACATTATATACTTCAGCATCTGCATGTGTCCGATTATATGTATATACGTATGTATAGTCAGTTTTTTCAAATATGTATCTTTATATTTTTAACGTGCATGAAATTATAGACAAAATTGTTGCCATAAGTTACAGATTGTTTAAAATCCTCTTTGAGCAGCGATAGATGCACAATTATTACGTTTCGCATTTTCCATTTACCTTATACACGCGACAATTCTGTACTGATAATTCCTTACCTCCACAGCAGCGATACCCAAGGCAATGCCACCCATTACGACAAGAGCATTCTTGACGAAATCTTCCAATGCCGGTGCGCAACCAGTGCGGTAAGCGTTTCGTAGATCACAAGTGGATTCCTTTTTACCGCAGCAACTACTTGGGATAGCAATTCCAAGTCTAGTGTTATAATCCCCGGGACCTTCAATACCACAGCACGTCAACTGCAAAAGTACACGTTGAAATATTAATAAATTATATTATATTATAAATTATTAATAAATTATATTGTAATATATTATAAATTATTAATAAATTATATTATAATATATTGTACATTGTTACACAATAATCTGTGAGAATGCTGTGAGTATTAATAAGGTATGTGTATGTGTGCGTGCATATGTACTGAATATTTTCTCTCTCTTTCTCTCCCCCTCCCCTTCTCTCTCAATATACTCAGTTATATTCTTTCAGAATATATTCATTCATAGTGTTAATTCAATTAGAATAGGGCTTTTATATATTCATATGACAATGCAATAATATGTTGTTGCACATGAAATGTATATTAAATGCATTCTAAAAGATAGTCTTACCGCATTTTGAATGGTATCTACAATATCTTTCTCTTCCGCACCCTTGTCGTACTTGTCGAAGAGGTTGAGCGTGTATGCGTTCTTAATATCGATTTCACCGGTATTCTTTGCTGAGACGAATACGAAGATTGCCACAGCCACTTGTAGGATCAGGATCGCCAAGAGCAGACATGCAAACTATGCGGAAAAAATATATTTTAATCCGTTTCAACAACGCTGCCTGCGTGTCAAACAACCGCGCTATTTAACTCGCTTGATCACAATCGCAATCATGAACGGCACGTACATTTTAATTGTCTAATAAACAGTTATTGATAGTATCAATTCAATATATCTCGCTCGCGTTAATATATTATTAAAGCAATAGATAAATAAACGCGTGACTCGTTTGATAGAAATCTATAAATATAACAAATTTAAGTCTTCAGTCATCTTCGATTTAATAATACAAAATAAGAGCTAACGAATCACGCTAGATGTACGTGATATAAATAATGCTACGTTAAATTAAAAATAACTGAAACACAAACGTTTCGATTTAATAAACGTAATGTTTTAATTCCACAAACTTAAAATGCACGTATTTCGAATATATGGATAAATTTAACTTTTCATTTTCAGAAATGAACTTAAAATCTTCCCTGTACATGAATAATCTCGACTCGTCGAGATTATTCATGTACAGGGAAGTGGGTTAAGTGGGTTAAACTTCCCTGAAGTTACATGACAGAATAAAAATTACAGGACTTACCGTGACCATCATACAGTGGCTCTCGCGAATCGCACCGCAACATCCTAGGAAAGCGATGACAAAGATGACAGTGCCGACGACGATCAACGTGATTGCCGGGAACTTGATATTGGCAGCAATGTCGTCAATGTGTTTGGAATAATAATTATTTCCTATTTGCATTAAAACGCCGATAACCAGGATGGCCAGACCACATAGCTGCAACAATATATTTTGTATTTGCACACATATCGTCATATATATATTCTCTCTCAGCCAAAAGTTTGGATACAGTAGTAGAAGTACAAGAAAATTTCAGCGAGATTTTCATTTTTCTTACTATTTATCGATAAGCATCTTTATTATGTAAAGTGATTATAGCACTTTGTTTTTCACTACTAACTTCCTAATGTTTACCCATTTTGTTTGTTCAGGGTATCGACCGTGTAATTTTTTTCACTTTTCACGTTTCCGCCCTATGGAAAAGTTACACGATCGTTGCCCAGAACACGATTATTTATCAAAGCTTTGAAAACAGAGTTGCGAATCATGTTGACATTGTTCACAATATGTATTTATTATTAAATCAATGTATATACTATTTATTGGAACTCACAGAATTTATTAACAATATATTACAAAATTTAAAAAATAACAGAATATCAAAATAACCTTGAGTAAACCTGGAATTTGCGGCTCAGAATCTTATATTAAGAAGAAATTACTAATTAAAATTAAAATTGACTAATTCATAACTAAAAAAAATTCCTTTCTGAGCCATTAGATTCTTGGTAAAGACAATAAAATAAAATATATATAAATGTACCGGTGTATCCAAATTTTTGGCCAGAGGTATATTCAAAATAGTCGTCTTTTATTTCTATAATTAACAATTTTATGATATATTCCATTTTTTTTCAATACTGTTGTGTCGATTCGATATTAAACGAAGCTATTTCGTGATTTTCTCGCTAGACTAAACGTTAAAAATATTGCAAAAGTCGAGATATCAAGGAAATCACGTTGAATTTCTGTTTCGCATATCTCGGTCCAATTTTGGCTGCATTTATTCGATCGCTGATTACCAGCTGTTGTCGCCGAACGTGCATTCAACATTGTTGCCTAATACATTTCGAGAATAGAAACAGATGAAACATGCGGCGTACATCCACCGGCGCATATATCGAACGGTCCCAGATATCTGGAAAATCGTCCTTGAGGCATCGTATGCCGCGCACGCGCGCTGCCACGACATACGTGTGTTATAGCCGATCTTGAGATCGCCGCAGGTGGACTAATGGCACGTACTATTATACTATGTAAGTAAAACGCAAAACGCGGACAGTCCGAGTGCGTTCGTCCAATCGATTCGACCTTTAATAATTTCCGCCCTAGTTTCAAAACGACCAGAACTCCGGTTGTAGGATACCTCGCGTATTGAACAGCCGCGAGCGGAGGGGCGGGCAATAAAGGGAGCAGCATGAAACGTCCGTTCCTCACGTCGACGAGGGAGTTTTTTTTAACGACGATGAAAGATCGGCGAAACGGTCGGATAATAAAACGACGATAATAATTAATTGACGATCGATCGGCGCACATGTTTTTATATTGTTTGCGCTTTCGATCGATGCGAAAATTACCCGAGTTTTATTTTACCCGCGGCTTCGAAATTACGCGCGCCAGTGTGGGTAATAATGCGCGCGTATGTCGAGATGATATCATCGCGACCACGGCGATATCCGCGGTAACCGACTTCCTTCTCGAAATTACGCGCGGCACACCGCCTTCGTTATTTTTCACAGGGGCAACTAATTTTTCCTCGCGTGATCAATAAACGCGTTTGTTCAATTATGGAGGAATTGACCTCACTGACTGTGGAATTTCAATGAAAAATGCTGCATTTCCAGCATTTTCCGAATTTTTCTCTCGGCTTGTTTCGCGCGCTATATAAATACGGTGACTAGCCGTCCTATATTACGGAGAATATTAAAGATAATAATAAATTTATGTTGTGCGTGTTTGTGGAAGAGTGGGTGGCGGTGTCCTTAATTTTTCTCAAGGTGATAAAGACTAAAATATAGGATATTTTATAGGATTTTTCAAAAATAAAGAACAAAAATGAGTTTTTAAGAAAAAAAAATAAATCTAAAGGACACGTACCTAAAATAAAGGATTATTCTCTGTAATATAGGACAAATGGTCACTATATATATATATATATATATATAATTGTTTTAGTTTACAAAATTTTTCTTCATATAAATATACATTCAGGGAAAAATATTAATGATAATAATAACTTTATGTTGCGCTTGTTTGTGGAAGAAGGGTGGGTGGCGGTGTCCTTAATTTTTCTCAAGGTGATAAAAACTAAAATATAGGACATTTTATAGGATTTTTAAAAAATAAAGAACAAAAATGAGTTTTTAAGAAAAAAATAAATAAATCTAAAGGACACATACCTAAAATAAAGGATTATCCTCTGTAATATAGGACAATCACTATATATATATATAATTATTTTAGTTTACAAAATTTTTCTTCATATAAATATACATTCAGGGAAAAATATTAATGATAGTAATAAATTTATGTTGTGTTTGTTTGTGGAAGAAGGGTAGGTGGCGGTGTCCTTAATTTTTCTCAAAGAAATATGGTCACCGTATATATAAGTGCAAAATATCGTTCGGCTTGAAGAAGAACCTGTGGATTTTCCTGCGGTTACCACACGATGATCGATAAGATAAGAATCGATCGCCAACGGTGTGGGATAACTCTGCCCAAGGTCCAAATGAAATATTTGCTCGCGCCTAGAGGAAATCGAAAACGCATGATTCATCCTGTTGCACATGTGCGCGTGCGGGCGAATAAATTTACCGAGATCGCAGGACAAATAAGAGAGTGATAACAATACTCGGAGTGAAAGAGAATACGACGCAAAAGGCGCGACGACGTGCGCGAAAAGCGCACGTTTCTCGCTCCTTTCAGATACTAATATTAATCCCAGATACTTGAAGCACAATATGAAAAAAAATATAATAATAACTCGCCAGATATAGATTTCTCCTGTCATCGATAAAATTAATATTTACGATAAATAGTATCAGAGGCGAGCGCGTGTATCACGAAATTCTCTGTAGCGTCGCAGATAACTTTGGATAACGAACGCGAATAACAATTAATCATCTCTGATATCAAATCGATGAGTTGACTTTAGAGGACTATCGCGCAAAATAAATTCTCGCAGCGAAGATACGGTCGACGAACATTTCAGCGATACTTGAAAAACTATTTCTAAAATTACTTATAATTTATATCCGTAAATTACACACAGAAAAATATTCATTCTATATAATAAACTTACTAAATACTCAGAACAAGTATATTTACTCGTAGATAGTACGATATAATATAGTAGATTTTTCTGTGTGTGTGTGTGTGTGTGTGTGTGTGTGTGTGTGTGTGTGTGTACACAACTTTTTTCGTATTTAAGGATAATTTCATTTTCTTTATGAGAGAATGCACAAAGAGCTAAAGCTGAAAACGAAAAGTATCGTGCAAATTCAATGTGAGCTTATTTTCAAACATGAGATGTCGGAGCAACGCGGAAAATTTGCGCGCCGAGGCACGCAATCGCGAAGATACCGCACACATGCAAGGCGTGACGCGATAATTACGGAAAATGAGACACCGGGGAGCTGCCCGACAGCATTGGCGAACGACGGAAAGGACGGCGGAGGACGAAAATTGTAGGCGCTGCTAAATGCATAATGCAACAAACGGTGGTGGTGTTACGAAATAAACACGACACACGGGAAACTCTCGCATGCGAGGCTGATTGTTCGGAAATGACGTATAATGCAGTTTCGTGACGGAGTAACAGGAAACTCGGAAGTCATTGTCGTTTTAATGATTCGTTCATTAACAAAATCATCTCGCTTTAATTACAGAAATTACGAGAAAGAACAAGTAATCTATCTTCCATTAAAAAAATTAAAATTACACCATGAGGGGAAGTGTGTTTTTCTATATGATGAAAGAATAACAGCATGTATAAATTCCGTTGCAAATTAATTAAAATAAGGTCTGTTACTTGTTCGCAAAACTCAGAGACTTCGTCCGTTTTTCTTTTCAAGTATTAAAATAGTTAATCTAACTTCAACATAATTCTATCAAATGTATCAGATATGGAAAGAAAATTGAAGTTGCTTAATTAAGGGAATATTGTATCTTCCAATTATTCGTTTAAGAATAATTAGAAGAGCTCTCCAGAGACATAATGAATTATATTCAGAATCTAATATACGTAATGGATTCATTTGCGAAAAGTGGTAGGTCAATAAAGAAAGAGCTAGCTTAACTTGTGGAAACGAATCATAATACCTTGATCTTAAATACTGGTAGATCTTAATCCTGCGATCTCTTTTTTTTTTAATGATACAATATCGCGACCGAGATAAAAAATTGGCTAGATAATATTTCAATGCAATTAAATCTCATTGGCGATCGAGACAAACATGTTGTAAAACTAATCAATAAAATATCGTGCCATACTCAATATTTACTGTAAAAAGAGGAATTATGTATAGTAACATTTCGAAAACTAATTAATTTAATTGTCAGAAGGCCAGAATTGTAAGAAATTTAGAACCGACTTTCTAATAATTACAGCGTTTATTCACATTATATTTCACATTTGACATAATTTTTCACTCCAGGAAATCTTGTTGCGAATTAACTGAACTAAAATAATCTGCTACTTGCTCGCTGCATGCTGCTACAATTCCAAAGTTTCTTAATTTTTCCTTTAAAACACATTGACCATTATGATAATTATTCTAATTTGAACGCTAAACGAGCTATTGTCTAACTTCTAGATAAAATATTCCTGGGGAAACCCCTTTCATGGACTATTTGAAGAACGAGTCATCCGATGCATCAGCTCTTTTGAACACACCCAGTGTACAGTCACGCTGCATAAAGTTGAGTAAATAATTGGCGAAAATCCAATAATATAAATGTAATAAGATAAACGATAATAAAAGTATCATACATTGCGGTTTTCGATAAAGAAACACGCAAAAAAGCAACGCAATTGTCCGAGCGACAGGACACGAACATAACGACCACTCGGCAAACATGTAGTACTATCACTTTTTTTCTTGTGAATGTTATCTCTGTTAAGAACCGATATTAGTAATTGAGTGTGTTACGTACACGCAATGTTATATCATTAAATACGTGAAAGCAGATGCTAGAACAACGTTGTTACCGTGAAAATAGTACTGTGAATATAGTTCTAGTTTATTTCTGTAGTATCGAACGATATCCTTTATATATTCATGTAACTTTATTTGATTATGAACAACTATGTCAAGATTGATTTGATAATTATTTATTTAACTCGATAATGATCATTTAATATAATAAAACACTTTTTGTATGTATAATATATTATAAGAGTGTCTTGTTTTGCATTATTTGAACAATTAATGCTAATATTAGATAAGACGTTTAAAACGTAAAATGCGAGAATAAAATCGGAAAAATCTAATTCTATTAAGATAACTTAATAGGAAGTCAAATTTATTTTAGAGAATCCTATTTAGGATAAAAAATTCTATTTATAAATTTATATTGTGTATTTTGATGTATGTATATAGATTTTACACATTTTATATACATTATTGTATTTTGTATATTTCATATTTAATATAATTTGATTCTTTAAATGTTTTTAATTGTAATAGAATTTTATCGTGAACTTTGACACGAATTCTAGATCACTTCAAAGTGGATTTTTTAAAAATAAAAACGAAATAAAACAATATTTACATCCTCGTTATGTAAATAAAAACGATTTAAGTGAGAGTCCATCATTCACACGTAATGGATCAAAAAATATTCATGGAGCCATTCCACAAATGACGATGAATCGGTATTGATGCTTGATTAACTTGCAAGTAGATGTTGAATATTCTATTCATTTTTTGTGACAATAATTGCCAATAAAAAAAAGTATCGATTAAAATGTACGTACAATAGTATCTTTGACGTTGCAATTTATTTCAATAACTTTGTTTAGTTCACAACCAATTACTACAGTTATTAATCGAGATTAAATGAGCTGTGCTGTTTTGCAAAGAAAATAAATCGTACACTCTTGAAAATTGATCCGCGAGAACGAGTCAGCGGGGTATGAGAGATGGGCAGAATCGCTTTCTCAAGGGCGTCCATAAAACCGACGACTATCCTTCACTCGCAACCTTGTATAATCTGACCTTTTCGTAGCAATTCGCAAGCGGGAGCACCATCAATGAATTTTCTGTTACCGGACTGATCGTAACTTCAAAAAACAAGACGAGAACGCGACCCAGATCTCGAGAAAATCAAAGGAACTTTAAACTTCTTAAATATCAAAAAGAGAGAAGTATATCCGTGAAACGAAAAACAAAATTTCCGGAAAAATAAATTTATGTCATGAATAATTTATTTCATGAATAAATAATGAAAAATTTAACAATTTAATGTACGGTTAAATCGCATCGCAAGAAATATCAAGTTTATCTCGATTAGAATTTCCACAACTTGTTATGTTAATACAATTTTTTTCACATTAATTGATAAATTACTTTTGCTCTGCC
>VBVQ01001339.1:0-12107 GCA_011636635.1 Tetramorium simillimum
AGATACAGCCGCCGAAAGGATGCGCGCGAGGTTAGAGAGTTGGATAGGTAGGATAGAGAGAAATCCGTAGGATGGATGGGAGCACGATCGTTTGCCGCGCGCGAAAGGGAGAAAGAAGGGGAGGAGACGGCGACACGCCGCGGGAAGGACGGAGCGAGCGGCGGAAAAACTGTAATAGTGAGTGAGTCAGAAGACAACTACAGCGCGCGATAGAAGGCCGCATAAAAGAGAAAGAAGTTCTCGTGTGAGTGCGGAGGCGGGAATAAGAGGGTGAGAGAAAGAGAGAGAGAGAGGGGGGGTGGAGGGAGGCGGGAAGGGACGGATTGATATCGTCGAAAGAGAAGGTAGACCGTGAGCCAGAAACGTGGGGGAAGCGGGGGGTACGAGCGAGAAACGTGGACGGAAGAACGCGGGATAAACGGAGATGCGGGACGGGAGAGAGAGACTGACTAACTGACTGTGGCCGGTTAGGGGGCGAAGGGGAATAAGGATTCTGTGCGCGGGCGCGAGGCTGGCGCAAACTCTTCGTGCAGCATCCCTCGTCAGTTGCAAGTCAGGAACTATCGCGGCCGCGTGGCACCCGCGCCGTGTCGCCCAGTCTTGCCGATTTCGAGCGCTTACGTGGTTTCCGGCTTGATCACGCGAGCGGTACCAAAAGAGACCCGTCGTCCATTCACCCGCGAACTCTCCGTTCTCGCGAATGTTGTCGCGCGCCCGCGCGTTTTCGCGCGAGTAGATTCCCCGTTCTTTCTTTCTTTTTTTTTTTTTATGGAAAACCGCGGAAACGGAAGCGCCGTGGTACCGATCTGCGAGCGGGGATATATGTAGACAAGAAGCGTGAGACGCGCGCGCGTTGTCAGTGACAGGAAGGAATTCTCCACGGCAGGATGGATAAAGACTTTCGCCGGAAAAAAATGCGGTGTGGTCTGCTTCACCTGCTGCTGATAGTGGGGGGTAAGTTTCATTATACAGTGTTAAGTTCGACAGTTGAGGAGGAGAGGAAATTCCTCCGAGTGACTTGGATGCCTCGCCGATTATCGCGCCGGCGAGGCGTTCTCCATTGATTTCTAATGTTCGAACGGAACAACCATCGAAGTGAATCTTCCATCGCTCCTTCGCCCGTTAATACGAAAGTAGCGGTGGCCGCGGGGGGGGGGGGATGTGTTTCTCCGGCTAGTGGTAATTTCGCAGCCGGGAGGTACTTCTTACTTCAAACAAGACTCTACGTAGAAGAGGATGGTCTTTGATGAAAGTCCTGAAACACTGCGGTTCTACCAGCTTCGGTTTATACCGCTGGAGGATGTCAGGTATACATAGACGGGAAAGAGGGATAATGTTCGCTCTTCCGTATCGCGCCAAGGAGGAGAGACGTAAAACGGTTAAGTTCCCACTAAGTTGAGCCTGCGAAGAGTCGTTAAAGCAGTCATTGGAGCCTTCGACCCTCTACGCGCCTCCTCCTCCGCTTGGCTCGCTGCTCCACCAAGTTCCGAGATCCGCTGATCTGGGAAAGGACGCGGGATACGTGCGTTTCTTGGAGAATGGGCGGTCGTTCGCAGCCGCTCTACGATCGGCACAAACGACATCATTACCGCTCAAGTTCGGCTCACAAGTTAGATCATGCCGGAATTGTAATCGACGCATTTCACTCGTCGACGCACTGCTCGATATTACCACTGCGACTACTCCCGTTAAGAATCGAGGGTGCTTAAAGATATCGCGGATATTACTCGCGCTAAACTTTATTAACGGATAAAGAGCGGTTTTAAACCCCTCCTCTGTACAGGTCGTAAATAACGTTTAATTGATCATATCTGTTTGCGCTCCCCTTAAATGGACCAAAGTATATTACGTACTGCAAACTGGAGAAGATTGCAGTGCGAATGTTTTGCTCTGATTCGCAGTATCTTGGACGTGTGCCATTTTACCAGGGGGTGACTCTTATGGAATAACAGTTTTGATATCGGCCTTGTTATAGACGAGCCCGCTAAAGTTTGGTTTTACTTTGTCAAAGTAGGTCGCGCGCCTCGCAATGCTCATAGTTAGAAGATACACCGGAAGGTGAGAGTCTTTTTACGGTCCTTTGACGTGAATCATTTTAAATGACTCTTTTCTAGTCTCATTATAATTTTTTGTATAACTGTTACGTACGATGACCGCTATGATTTTTTTATGTAAAATAACAGCAAATGAAAATTGAAAGTCGGATTCAGTTGGATTAAAGTTAAAATTGCACATCTCAGAGAAAGTACAATTCTGGGACATAAGAGCAACTGCTATGTGACAATTAGAGAAGTTAGTAAAGTAAATTAAAGTGAATGGAAGTGAGTCAGTGAACGAGTTTTTGGACACGTCCGAACAGTGACGTATGCATCCAATGATGTAAAAAACGTAACGGGCAAAAACTACCAAAACTATTCGAGATATTTAAAAACCACTTCCAATTTTCACGTTTGCAAAAATTTTAAACGTTGTGTTCAGGTATGTGTATCTACATCGACTAACCAAGTTTGAACAGAGTTTGGTTGATTTATATGCTAAGAAATCAAACATGCATTTTATCATGCTGCAAACATTAGATATAATAATCGTGTTTTAGAAATGCTTAAAAATTCTATAAAAATTTAATTACAAAACAAATTTAGTTACGATATATTAAAACTGATCATTTTTCCATTTCTTTCCTCAACACTTTTTTGAAATGTTGCTCGGAGTTTTCAAAATATTTAACATATATTAATTTTTTTTAATAAATAGATATTACATAAATAGATTAAATAGATTCAAGAAATTTGTATATGTATTTTGAAAGTTTAAGAAATTCCTAATTAAAGGAATAATTTATAAAAGGTGTAAAAATACTTATAAAAATAGTAAATCACTCTTATACTTTATCCCTTTGAAGGGCGGTGTCCAACGGGAATAACTCGCGACCTGCTGAAGACGGTAAAGAGTTAATTTATAATATAATTGAGTCTCTATTTTCATTTAGCGCTCTTATGTAGCTCTCTTATATATTTTTCTTTACCGTTATTACACAATTTATGTAAAATAAATTTGTTAAAGATTCACGCGCATACTGAAAACGTGGCACACGCCTTGGGACATTCGCGTGTTCCTGTTATCCTAAGCTCCTAACATAATATTTGTCTTCACATGTCATGTACGTTGTCATAGACATTGCAGATTGAAGAAATTTCATAGACATATCGCACAGTTTTTAGCTTTGGGGGAAATTCCCCTTGTGCTTCTGAGAGCTTTCGCGAAACAACATGCTATTTTCGCGTTGTAGAACTGGGTTGTTTCCGATGAGACAAATTCTCTCGACTGAATATTTGCCCTCCGCTGGACCGCTGCTTTTCCACACGATTGCGCCGTGCCATGAAAAGGCGAACGGATACGTGAGAATTCGTCGGCGAGAGAGAAAGAAGGAGGAAGAAAATCGAGATAGAACAAATCGTGGCGAATGTGCACCGGAATGCAGACATATCCGAGATATACTCGCCGGCTTCGCCATCTTCTCGCAGATACTTTACCTCCGCGACGCAGCTTCCGCAAGCGCGTTCTAAACCCGCGTTCTCTCTTATTGGAAAAATACAGCGTTCAGTACGTCGATGACGCGATTTATCTTCCTTTTCGGCGACGTCGCGTTTAGGGCAGAGATTTCTATACTCAACAATTTAGCACTGCTGTTCAGTTCTTTTATGTTTATTTTATCTTTATAAAATCCTTGTGTTTTATAACGGCGTACTATATACTTTCCCATAATCGAGCTTTGGTTCCGGAAAAGAACAGTCGTCCTAAGAAAATTTTCCTTTATTTCTATCTGATACTACGATATTTTCGAAATGAGTGTGTTTGCTTCCGAGAGTGCACCATATTTTCGAATGCTTCTATAAACTCTGCTCACTCTGCGAGCAGTTTCAGCATAAAACGTTTGTTATCTTTCACAACTTTATCTACCGTTGTGCTGCTTAGTTCTCCTCGTGTTTTATTGCTATTGTTAAATATTTTTAAACGGGACTTACAAATTTGCGCGTGTGCACGTACAGCACATTCGATTAAATTTAAATATGTATACAGATGTAATCATTATTATTAATTGTCCAAATAAATTTACACCGAGTGGACGTGAATGGAGGGGCTATCTCAAAACCCCGAAGTCCTTACTCTAACTCGCGAAAATATAATCGTATTTCTTTCAGTATTAAATTAAACATATTTGAAAGCATATTTTTAAACTGCTGAAATTTTTTGACTCGGCGGCAAGTTTTAGTAAAATCAATCTTCACCGATCAACTGCAATATATGTTCGTTCATTTTCCAATGTAAATTTTGAAAGCTATTCGATGACAAGTACGAATTGATCTTCATCGGTCATCAGCGGCCAGGTTATTATTTGTTCAAATTTTTTAAACCATTTTTCCGCTGTCGATTCATCATGTTACATTTGTAAAATGTCATTGGTGTTTTCACATTTAAGCTCACAGAATAAACATATATAAACATGTGCAATTGGAGTGACTATTTCCCATGAATTTTTTAATTACTTTTCAATTTGATTTTCAGTAGAGATTTTATCATTTGTACAAGAGTACGATCGCGTGCATAATAATGGCATAAAAGTCTGTACTAAAATTTTTATCATTAATTATAATTACTTACGTTGTCTTAACAATGAACATCGTCCATATGATTATTATAAAATGTTTAATAATGCAAAATCTTGAACGTTTTTTAATATTATCGTCGGTATTTTATGAGTAATAGAGAATAATATAATAATAATAATACTTATCCTCTTCCGCAGATTCTTTCTGCAGTGATATTACATTCCGAAACGTAACGGATTTAATTCATTCCGTATAAAAACAGCGCCCAGAGAAAAAACTTTCAAGCCGCTTTGTTCTCGATATCTTATCCAATAATGTGAATCTCAATCTGCTAATTGTGCTTCTTTCATAATTGATTGCCTCGTCTCTTAATCTCTTTACTAAGAATTTATCAAAAGAAGGAAATGAACAGAAGACCGATGACACATTAACAATTCTATTTCCACATACTGAAGAAATTTGCTTCTCACAAGGAAGGTTTGCCAACCCGGAAATTCAGAAAACTCTAAAACTTTGTGTGCGAGTAGAGTAACTCTACAAAATTATTTATAAAATAGTTAAACACATCCGCAGTATGTAAATCGAAAAATCAAGGTTATCGGCGAATCATGTGAATTTGCGTCATTTAATGTTAAAATAGCGTTTCATGTAGTATCATGTTTACCATGCTGTTAGAAACTATTTTGTAAATATTTATATTTACAAAATAGTTAAATACATCCGCACTGTGCAAATCGGAAGTTCGTCAAGGTTATCGATGGATCGTGTGATTTGCGTCATTTAATGTTAAAATAGAGTTTCATGCAATAAAATAATGTAAAATGCGGATGTATTTAACTGTTTTGTACATAATATTTACAAAATAGTTTCTAACAGCATGATAAACATGATACTGCAGAAAACTCTATTTTAACATTAAATGGCGCAAAATCATATGATGTGTCGATAACCTTGTCGAATTTTCCGATTTATATAACGCAGATGTATTTAACTATTTTGTAAATAATATTATAGAGTTACTCTACTTACACACAAAGTTTCAGAATTTTCTGAATATCCGGATTGGCAAACTTTCCTTGTCAGTTGATATAAATATAATCGGAATACTTTCATCGAATAGAAAGAAACATTTGAAGCGATCGTCTTTATTAATTATCGCGAATCAGCTAGCATCCCGCATTTGTAATTATTACATCTGTTGCGACTTAAGCACCGATGTCTTAAGAAACTTGGCGCGCAATTCTGTCAGACATTACTTCAAAATTACCTTATCAAATTAACCACCCTTCCTTTATTCCGCCTCGCAGCAACAGCTGCAGTTCGAGCGGCAGAAACATGGCTTGATGGCACGGATCAAATTTTGACCAATTACTTCCGCCAGCGTCGCTTTTATCGTTTACGGCCGACACTAATGAACGGAAACTTGGAGGCGCTTGTTATTCGGCAGAAACTTTGGTCTTCGTTAACCAAATTCAGTCCACATTCAAATAATAAACACGAAATACCCGCGTTATCCCCGCCTCTCACGTATCGCGCAATTTTCTCACGCGAGTAAAATGTCTTTCCTCCGTCGTGCCAATTTAATTTCGATGCCAACATTTAGGACGCCGAAGGCAAAATCGGATGAGATCGCGAGAGATCTCATTAAAACGAAGCGCCTAATCCCCGTGGTATTACGAATCCGATAATGATCTTGCAAGATCAAACATTTTATTCACCCGCTGTACTTCGATTCATTCGGAAGACGTCTCCATTCTGATCTCCTCGACCGTCTCGAACTCGGGGGCTACAATTCGCGGCAGACAGGCCGAAAGATTTCCTCGAGACACGGTATTGGAGATATACCTAACCTTCCCTCCACTCTGTCTTCATTTTCTTCTTTCTTCCTTCTCTATTTTTTTTTGCCCCGGGAATCGGAATGCAAAGGATGCAGAAATGAAGAGGGTACTTCCGTCCACAATTCGAAGACCTCATCGCCTTCCGCCTCGGCCCGATTGTTCTGTCCTCGTCTCGTCACGGTCGTCGTTCTCCTTTGTTCCTCGAGTTTCCCGTTGCTCTCGTCACAGCCGGAACGAGGAGAAAAGGAATTCTCGGAGCAAGTCCTTGGCGAGCGCTCGCTCTTGTCGGATATTACTTTTATTCTGTTTCGAGCCTCGTCGCTGCCTGGACGATGTCCCTGCTCGAGCGTCCTTTCATCTACGAGTCGTTTTGTATCATCGCGATTGTATCGCCCGCGTGTACGTGATCAGAATTGGTCCGAATCTCCACGGTACCTTCGTCCGACGGTATCCTTCCATGGAGTACAATTTCAACTCGACAAGAACGAGCTGTGTACATCCCCTTGTACCATCAGCGCAAAGTTAGTCACTGCCATGAATTGGAAGACAAACAAAAACGCGCGGAATTGTGTGTTCTACGCGTTGATTTTCAATTTGAGGACTCAAAGTCTAAACTTATCACTGTCTCTATTTGTTGCTACACACAAAGTAACTTACAAAATACGTTTACACTCCAATTATGAATGTCTTTGCACTGAAATTGGAAATTATGTAGAATTGTAAAACGCTCGCGATGCTTCTAAACATCGGGACGCGAGAAAGTTTCGTTGAAGCTATCTTCAATATTGATAGCAGAAATAAATAGCAGTGAATGCAATAGATAGAAAAAGAATCTCCAATACCCTTCGCACCTCGATATCTCCTATAATTCTTTTCTAAAAAAATCTCGGTGTCTGTGAAAGTGTATCCGCGTCGCTTGACATTAACTCGAGTCACGCCATGTTCTCAATCGCTTTGGGATTACATCGGCGCGGGGATCAGCCGGCTGAAATTTATCCCGTAGACCCTCGCGATCGGCCAGGAATCCAGGGGGATGGATCTCGCCGCGCAGGGCGAGAGAAAAACAAGGATCGAAAGTCGATCGGAAAGGGCGAACGCTTCCGGATGTAATTCCGCAAATACGTTCCGGCTTCCGCTCGAGCGAGCACGACCGCCGTCGAATCATCCGTGTGAAATTCATCCAGCGTCGCGCCGCGCCGGGACCGGGCCGAGCCGGCCACGCGCCATGTGTGGTCAACGATGCGCTTTTTTGCGGTTCGCGGAGCCAGAAAATGACGACGCGTTTCTTTTTCACGGGCGGAAAAGGGTCTCGATGCCGGCGCCGGAGATAATTTCATCAGGGCGGCGACGAAGGGCGGGCCCCTGTTAATAAAGACTGCCGCGCGCCGCAACAGGACCGAATTACCGTCCGACTCTTACGGCCCGTTAATTGCTGTCATTCGCCGTCATTCTCGTCGCCAACGTCGCGTTTCGCGAAACGGAAGCGCGTCGAGTTGATTTAATTGTTTTCGCGATTGCAAAACGGTCGCGGCAACGGCTACGCAAATTCGGCCGAATTAATCGAATTGAGTCACGCGGGATTTATAGTTAATTGGAGCGTGCCGCGTTGCTTCAATAGGCAACTGTAAAATTCTGATAGCGTAATTACGGGCGCGCTCGCGCCCAATTCGCATTTTCAAATTCAAATTGCGACGAGCCGCGTCGGTAAGGCAAAGGGCGCAATTTTGAGATTGGCAAAATCCGCCGGAGCATTATGTACACCTGTTCGTTTATTACATTATAACGATAAATCGCTGCGTTCGAAATTGTCAAATAGGATCAACTGAGATAATTAAAGTCATTAATTAAATAAAACAATATGAATAATAAATTTTAATAAATGAATATTAAATGTAGTAATTTCATCACTTTTAGTAACCCTGTAATATAATTATTAATTTTCATTAGGCAGTTATATTATATTATCGATCTGGTCACATCAATGGGATTATTGCTACGTTCTCTTTAAAATAGATATTCATACTCAAATATATTGAACTCGAAATAGATGTTCTTCAACATAATCGAATAGCGCTAAAAATCAAAACTGTTCTCTCTCTTTCTCTCTCTCTTAATGTAAAAAATTCATTTAGCTATAATTAAAGCGGGAAATGTCCATTCCCAAATATGGGAATAATCCATAACAAAGTACGACCCTTCATAAAAAGGGACTGCGGATCGTTAACTTGGGTACTCGTTGTCCTGGGGAAAAGGGTCGAGCACAGCCGTACTTTATATCGCATTTAACGCACCTTTATAACGACTGCACTTCGCAGTGGTGACAAAAGATTGGTCCGACGATAAAAGAGCCGTTAGAGCTTCGATACGACGGAGAAACAGGAAGGTGAGCGAAGTGAAATCAAGAGGGAAACGAGTAGCGAGCTCAACGGGCCAGAAGCGAGTGCGCGCGAGAAAAAAATCGGATAAAATGAACGGAGAGGATCGTGACGGAGCATACGAGGAGAGAAATCAAGTGGAAGAGGGAAGACGGAGAAGCGAGAGAAAGAGAAGACAACTCACCTTCGACTCCAAAGTTTTTCCCGAGAAGTGCGAGGCGTCGGCCATTACCGTGGATCACATACCTCTTTTACTTCGCCTCCGCTACTCCTACTACTCGGGCTCTAGAACCACAGCGCCCTTGGATGCCCGCCGGGCGAAACTTTCGGACTACGTACGTCCGAGAGTTAAAAATTTATCCGCTTTGAAACTGATTAGGCAGCGCGCGCGCGCTCGCTCGCTCGCTCGCTCGCTTGCTCGCGAGCCCGAAGTCGAATGTCTCTAATTGAAAAGAAGCTCGGAAATCGCGCGGTGCTCCGCGCCCGGTATCGCCCGCGGTTATTTCATTTCCCCCGTGGAAAGATGCGCGCTCTCCGCCACGCGAGAAACTGGTTCATCTCGCCAAGAAAATTCGACGCGAATACGAGTCCCCTTGGGTACACCTAGAGGGGGTGTTGTCCTTATGCATTTAATGGATTCCATGGGACCAGTTTAATCGTCCTAGCAAGCACGGAGAGCGTCCGCGGGCCGGGGATAGCGCGGAGATGAGGATTGGGATTACTCCGAGCGGTTGCGCCATTTTTGCTTAGTCGTCCTTTTGAATGCGTCGACTCGGGGAGAGACGCCTAATCGAATATTTCATCGTTGCGCTCTCGCAGTTACCGCGAGACTTTATCGCGAGATATAAAAATTATTTAGAGCGCGTCGTTGTAATAACTTTTACCAAATAGCATTGGGGATGCATAAAGTGCTCAACGGATTAATGCGGTACGCGTATGAAATTGTTTTAATCTTTTGTAAGTAATATTATAAAATGAAATTTCGGGGCCAGGGTAGACCAAATATGCTTTTAATGCCGTCGTATTACTGACTTTACTGGCACGGACAATTAACAATTCTCTATGGCCATTACTTCCCCTGCTGAAGTGCAGTATTTTGCATTAAACATTACGCAGAGTATTAAACATTACCGAGCCAAAAAATGAAGTGTGCTTATAACTATTATCAAATTTGAATTAATAAGGGGCAGCCGTTACTTAATATTAGCAAAATTTGCTCTTGAGTTGTATCATTTAGATTCTGTAAGGGAGAGAAAGGATGTATATCCGGGTGCGCCCGTGCGCGCATAAGATTCCCTGTGCGAGGAAATTCGGGGGCAAACGCCTTGGATGCCTTCACGTTGTCTTAATATATTTCGTACTCGTAGGCAGGGGTTGGGTGGTCTTTGTTGGAAAGCCACTTACGCTCTGCCGAGATACGTAATCTTGCCCGGTAGCCCCGGGGCTTACATCGATCTAGGATTTTAGCTAACGCGGCGCGGAGAACCAAAGTTTATTAAGAAGCCTTCGAGAGTACGCCGAAGAGAATGACGGCGCGCCCGTTATTATGGAGACGGGGGTGCCCTCGAGCGCTCGGACCAGCTGCAAATAATTAATCTGTCTAGCTTAAGTATTTGCATCCCGTTAGGAGAATCGTCGTTACACTGGATCAACTGAAGCCGTATTAAAACTATTTGTGTTTTTCGGGCGCAAGATTTTCACACATCTTATGCTCATACATCAAACAAGTTATATTGACGGTAAAACAAGTCATTTTAAAACCGGAAGTAATAAATTAGACTGCTAAATCAAGCTTGTTTTTTTAAAATATATATTGTTATATAAATAAATATTACCAATATAGTATCAAACATTTCAACTTGTGATGAGCTCATACAAAGGAAACGATAAATTAAAAACACAAATTGCTATTGATTTATATATAAATAGGAATGCAATTGGGTAAAGAGGAGTTTTGCGTGTGTATCCTGTGTTTTTTAGTAAAATAAATTAAATTGCTTTAAAAATATTGTGTAACAAATTTTTTCTAAATATTGGATTTAAAACTAAATTTTTAATCTATTTTTTTATTATTATTTTAGAGAGATTTATAAACTTGTAAATTTTATGTTAAAATAATTATATTTTATAACTAGCAATAATTGACGTTCCAACACAATTGTAGAATTATATCAATTAGAAGAATGTCAATATCTCACATAAAAAGATTATAATAGGTTTTATTGATTAATTAGATTTCAAAAGACAGATTCTTGGATAACTAAAGACAGAGATTCTTAGGTAATTTAAAAGAATACCAATTATGCACCACGGAAATTGCATATCTGTCGATAAAAGACTTAAGAAAATAACGTATTCTGTATTAGATAATAACTGGATAGTTACGTATGTATTAACGAATCGTTGGAGTCGCCCATTGCATCATGACGGCTCGTTAATTGTCATAAAATAGGGCACTGTGGTCCTCGGGCACGATAAACGTGACAAACGGTTTAAACATAGTTTTAACCTAACGCTGCGCGCGAGCAATGAACGGGCAAAAAAAGAAGGATATTAACCGAGCTGGGAAGAAGACTCCATCCGCCCGCGCGAGGATACTCGGGGGCTAACGTCGCCGTGGGTACGTAGTATCTCAAGCTAGCGTCTCACCGGCTGTTACTTAGCGGGGCACTGGCTTTCGTTGCGATAACAAACATTATTTCCGTGCGCCGCGGAAGAAACTAACTGCTTTGGTAGCCAGGACGATATACGTCGCCGATTTTTGTCGCACGATTTATTTCGAGTCCAGTAAGCACTGTCGTTCTTTATGACAATGAGTTTTGCGAGGACACGTTGACATTTGTAGTATGAAGAGAACAAAATAATTTAAAAATTGTTTTATCTAAAGATTTGAAAATTGAAAAATATATTTTTAAATATTAACTATATTTATTAGGAATTTATACAATATCAAATAAAAGGGAAAATTAAAAAAAATTGTTTTTCTATATTTATTGTTTGCTTAAATAAATATATCTGTATGAAAAACATTCAAGATTTTACATTAATTTATTTCTTAATGAGATCTTTTCAATAAAATAATTTTCTAAATTAAAGAAATATTTGTTATCATTAATCAATATAAAAGAAAATTTTTTTTAATACCTGATGTCTTCAAAATTGTTTTAAAAGAATTACTTACAGAATTAATTGCCATCTATTGCTTTTAAGGTGGTTGTTCAGTTAAATGAAACACTGGATAATGAAATGGGACTTTGGGAGGTTGTTATGTAATGTAAAATGTA
>VBVQ01001339.1:12113-36529 GCA_011636635.1 Tetramorium simillimum
GATTTTTAGGAATCATTACAATGAATTTGAAAAAGTTTCACATAGGTAGCGGTATTGACTAGAGAGTCACTGAACAACCACCTTAAATGAATTACAAAACAAATTGAATGTTTCACTTGACGATTAACATCTCGGCGACCCTTGCCACAACAACACCTTAATTGAGTTTGTTCTGCATAACAATGGAAACAGGAAGCCTCAACAAAATAACATTCTTAAACGAAGAACAAATTCTTGACAAAACAATTCCCAAGTACGGTTGAAGATAATACGTACGAGCCGCGGCAAAGGATGGAACAAGGGATAAACCAAGAAGGGTCCCGGTCACCGCGCCCTACGGGAGCTACATTTAAAAGTATAATTTAAAAATGGCGGTACAGAGAGAGAGAGAGAGAGAGAGAACACAAAATGGCTCATAAGCATAATTTATGCGGCCGTTTCGCCAATCCCTCACCTCTCGCGGCGAGTCTCCGTCTCTCAGTACTTTCTCTCTCTCTTGCCTTTAATAAAGGGTCCTCATCGCGTGGCATGGGAGGGATGCCGGTCTTTTTGTTTTCGGAAACTGTCGCCCTTCCTCTTCCCTTTCTTACCTTTCATTTGAATTCGTTAACTCGACGATCGTCAAATCCGTCCCCTCCGCTATCCGACGACCGCGTTTCGGGTGGAGGCTGCGGGTGGAATCGATCTTCTTACGAATCGAGGCAGAATAATTCGCAAGAACCACCACGACGGCCTGCATCTCATCTGCGTCGAAATAAATTTCAGAGAAGAAACTCGGAAACACCAGAAGAAGAAGGTGTTATTTGTTACCGTCGGAAACGCTTGGGAAGAAGACCGCAGAAAAAGAGGGGGCGGAGGGCGAGCGAGACATAATTTACCAAGACCGAGCTCTATGAGCGTGGCTGTTATAATTTATTCAACACGGCTGCCCAGATTGAATTTGTCAATTAATCGAATTTCTGTGTGCGTGATAATTTCTCCTGCAATTATTAAAATTTAGACCCGCGCAATATCTCCGGATTGTACGGTTTTCATCATGGATTCACCAATTAACCCTTTACAACGTAACGATCGTCCTGCGCGACGGATTTTCAGATATACTTTTACGTTCAGAGCTCGAAATTATATCAACAAAGCTCCTTTGATTAGACTGTTATTGTACGACTTTTTAGACGCTCTATACGCGAAATGTAATCACGTGTTGTACTATTTTTTTTTAAAGAAATCGCAGTAACGCAACTCGTTTAAATTCTACTCTCTCATGGAATAGTAAATTCGAAGTTATTTGTAGCGCACCAATGTCAAACTGAGAGAAACATTTCCGTATGAAAGCACTCTCGAGATATTTTCCGCCCTATGCGACGTTTTCGGTTAGAACTCAGCAATTTACTAATTCTAGAAACAAATTGCTTCGTCTCTAGTTTGTTAATAAAATAGGCGTTAGTAAACTTCTTCATATTTATCAAAGAAAATTTACGTCAGCCAGACGGTCGTTCAAATAAATTAATTTTGGCTTGCTTTAACAAGATGCCTTACATTTCGATGCCTTACAGAACGACCTCTCTTTGCCACTCTTCCTGCTTAACAGTTCAAAAATTAAAACTTGTCTCCTCTCTGAGGTAACCTCACGGATGGCGAATAGCGTCATTATCTTTAAAGATAAAGTGTGAATTTCTCATTTCCTTAACATCTTTCCGTGCTTCAGCTTCGCACTTCTTTAGCAAAAGAGATCTTTGCTTTTGAACGAGCAAAAATCAGTTTCTGACACGTTTCATATTAAACATTTTCTTGTACGAGAACACATTTCGTTTAGTAGCATCGCTGAACTGTTGGGTAAACCTACACTTGCGAAAGAATGCTTCTCGTGGAAGCGGAAGTTGTCTTATATACACAAACTTCGAGTTTCTGCACAGAATGATCAGTCGATCGCGATCGTTTAGTCTTTGCTAGCGGAGAGGAAAACCGTACAATTTGTCCGCGATCGAACGGCAGCTTCGGCGGATGTTTCTACGATTGGCTAGTCCTTTGATCATCAAGTACTTCAGCTTTACCGTACGCTGTCGTATTTTTCTTTGAATCAACCGTTTGTAGAGTAAGCTTCGAGCATCGAGACGCATCCTTCCTGAATCATTCTTCACGAACATGATATATTACAGGAAACTGGTAATAAATAGAATAAAGATGTATTCAATTCCAAAAGTAACATTCAATTACAAATAAAAAAGAGATAATTTATGACGCAATGACTTTTGCGTTTTTGTTTTAAGCTTTTTAAAGCATGTAAAAGTGATATCTGTAAATTTCTTTGCTCTAATTAGTATAACGTAAATACTAATTACAGCAGAGACTTTAATGCAAGTTTAATTCGATGCAATTATGCTATATCGTGCAAGTTGGCTGCAGTCCAAGAGATACACACGGATATGTCGTATACGATTTCTGTCCCGTAAAAGGGAGCGGTACTACAATTCTTAACAAGCTATATATAAATTTGTTGAGATAGCGCGAGAGAGAGAGAGAGAGAGACAGTGCAATAGAGCTATATACTAATACATTAATTGAGTATATTTTCTAATATTGTAGTACTTAATCGTTAATTTTTAAGTTTAATTCGTGATTTACGAAATAAGCTAATTATTTCAAATTTCTTTTAAACTAGAGAGATTTTCCTACCATAATTGAAAAATTTTTTTGAAGTTTCGAATCGAATAGAAAGTTCTAACTAGGCCAACTTGATACTTTATAATCGTGAACTACGAATCCCTTTGCGGAAAATTTTGCACACAGAACAGATTGCTCCTTCTTTCGGACTTCTATTCGGATTTAATGATGTATAACTATGGTTCGCAATTTCGTCGGCCGGAGAGAGCTTTTATTTAATGACTTGACCTATTTAAATAGCTTTCTCGCGAAAACTTTTGACCTTAAGACCTTAGAATCTACGTAATATATCACGTCGTTAAAGAATAATTTCCCGAGATCCTTTTCGGGTAATTTCGTAAAGTATACGTGCGTCTCGACCGAAAACATTGGCGATTAGGTATATGCTATCGATTACGTCGAGAACGATGCTATTAATTGCGTCGCAATAATTACAGTAATTATACTCTATGCAACAACATCGATTTTCTCTCAAAGGGGACATTATGCCGCACGCAATGCCTCGAACGTGAGACGAAAAGCTCTTTTCCCTTATCAACGAGACAAGTGAATGTAAATTGCAAAGAGCTTGGGACGTCCCGTCGAGAATTGCGCTGTTTGCGCCAATCGCATTAAGCAACTTTGTAATCGGAGTCGATGAAACGAGTTACTCTCGCAGGGAACTTCGAAGACAAGTCGCACTTCCCCGCAAACTTCCCAATAGGGATCGTCGACTTTCACTTTGAATTTCATGGCGGGCACACAAAAATTTAATTGACTGAATTTACACGTCTGTTGATCTTGCGAATAATCACGGCGCGATTGAGTTATGATATCTCATCCCGTGGATCATCGAGCGAGATTCTTCACAGTGGGATTTACACAGGACGCCCAGGTAATACACCCCCTATATCCCACTTTACGCGGTTAGAAAAAAAAAAAGTTTCAGCGAATGAGCTTCCCAGCTGAAACGAGGTTCTTTGTATCCACGGCTCATTAGGTGAAGCCCTTTATGGGAAAGGTCGAGAACGGTATCCTCTTTCTTCGTTTTACGAGTTATTCAGCGTGCTCTCGACTATCGTAAAAAATTTGTATAAGTGGCTTTCGTCTTCAATTACACCGGCAGCGGGTTATTTTACAACGGGGGTTATTCTCAGTACCTTTGGTGCCCCGTTCGCCTCATCGACCGCATACCTTCGACCGACAAGTCGAAGTCTCCGAATGCCCATTCCAAGGCTCGAAATGTTTTACGTACTTGCGTCCACTGCGCTATGTGCGAAATGTAAATGAGAGATAACCGATTAAACAATTCTGCGATATTTTGCGCTATCGATCAATAGTTCGCCTAAAGTTCTATATTTAATCAAGGAAAAAGGACACGGTCCTGTATAGCTGTAACTAATTGAGAAATTTTCAAGTGTTACTCAGGTAACAGAAACTCAAGTAGAACAGGAAGTCATAATAATGTCAAAGTGACGTCAAAATGATGAGAATATAATTACAAAATTTACCTTCCCAGGTAGAACAAAAATTACATCATATTGACATCAAAATAACGCTAAAGCAGCGATAAAATGACATAATAATGACATTTTGGAGTCATTTTGACATCTTTGTAACTTAGTGTTCTATCTGAGTTTCAATCAGAATTTAATCATATTTTTATCATTTGAGGTCACTGACATTATCATGACTTTCTGGTCTACCTGGGAAACTATATTCGTGCAAAACTGTCATAATTTATAATCACGTTAAAAAATTAAAGAAAAAACTTCGAGTAACGAAAATGCCGGTGAACAATTTGAGCTTATTCTACGCCATGTAATTACCACGGAAACGCTGTGTTTATAAAAGTTTTAAATATCAATATTGCTATATTTACACAGAAAACAAACAGCAAAACGCGGGGATCAGCGCGATTTGTATTACGCGGTAGAATCGTTTAATGTGATAATCAACGAGACTCGCTCCCATCGGAACGGAAGCGACGTAATTTCTCGTCACTTTTTGCGCCGTCAAATTGATCCATGTTTAGACAATGGCGGCGGGCATGGTGCAAAAACGCCGTAGCGCCCGTCGTATCAGATTAAACGTTTAGACAATGGCGCGAACTTTGGAAGTCTTCCTTCCCGTCAGTATCGGCAAAAAGCGCGGAAAGCAAGGCGAGACGTTTTATCTTCTATGGGGAAGTTTCCTCCGGTGCGGCGACGGTGGATTTTATTCCTTCGCGCTTCGTACTTCCGCAGCAGCTACAATAAAGTCCCGCCGTTCGATAAAACGTCAAGCCACGAATTTCCGGCGACTTGCCGAGGACGTCAACATCGAGGGGTGGCGAGCAGTGGCGCTCGGAAAAAAGCCCCCTTTACAGAATCGGCGAAAAGCACCGGGGATATTTGGTCCCGGCGCGGAAAACGCTCGAAAATTTTTCCTTATGCGAGGAAACTTCATGCTGCAGGGCGCGTCGGATTATCGTCCTTTCCGCGCGATGACTGGAATATTTGACGGCCGGATTTCTTCGCGAAAGAGGTATTTGTCTTGCGTTTGACGTTTCTCTCTGTTAGGGCTAATGGAAATGCAAAACTAGAACGAAGTATTATTAATAGTGAAGTACGAGTGACAGCTATAACGGTATGAAAGGTTCAGAAGTGGCATAAATCATACATAAAACTTGAAATGCTTAAATATTTAGACATTAAATTTAAATGTCGATGTAAAAAGATTTTGAAAAATATTGTAAAATTATTTTATATAAATTAAATGTAAGTGAAGATGAGAAAATATATAATATTGTGAGTTTATTATACATAAAAATTAAAAAATGTTTTAAAAACAATTTAATACAAGTAATATTTGTAAATGCAATTTTTCTTCAAGTTTCCTGCATTTATATAAAATATTTCTATATCCATATTTTTGAGACAGATAATCCTGATCGTTCAACGCGGGATAAATTGAAAAGAATTTTGTAGTAAGATAGTGTTTTGGAAAGGTGCCTCTATATTTCGTAATTTGCTATATTTTATTTGTCACCAAAAGGTGCTGGACCGGATCTTTTCGTGGCTTTTCGGTTTCCCAAGGGGACGACGATTCTCAACGATTCAATCAGCGCGGCCAATCGAATTCGACAATTGAGTAATCCTCTACTCCGCTCAGCGTTTCTTCTTTTCCTTTACTGCTTTCTCGTATTCTCCCTCTCACCCCTCCGGAGACCCAAGGCGCCGCCGATTACAGAGGGAGAGATCTTCGCGTACAACGCATGGAGAGACGAAGGGATGTGGGAAATAACGAGGAGCCATTAAAGTGAAAAAAACTCACGCCTCCAATTTGCGTGAAATTTTAAACGAAAACTTACCTCGATAATTTGATGCAACTTTAAAGGAGTTGTGCGCGACTTTAAGAAATTTTCCAACTAGAGGGGATAAAATGGAAAAAAGCGTAAGTGTGATATAAGATAAATTCACACAAAATAATGTGACATTTTAATGTGAATATTTAAATAATCTTTTACCTGCGAATAAAGAATATTATATACTCAAGAATAGAAGTAGTGATATAAATCACGTAGTTTCTTAACAATAATCAAATTATTACAGTATTATGAATAAAAATTATGGCGTACATATAAAAAATCATTGTTCTCTATAATTAACATTTACATTATAATTAACGATATAAACAAATAAACCAAATAATATTATATTACACATATTGCGTATTCAGTAAATAAATGTTATTGGCAAGTAATTATATAAAATAAACTTTGTGTGATAGACAATTAAATTCAGAGACAGTAATATATCACTTTTGTTATCATGAAATCGTTAAATAGTATATGTTAAAATTAATTAAACTACAGGAATAATTAGAAATTGTGTATTTACGGAAAATTGTACAATGAAAAGTTTACATTTATATTTGCACATTTAGATCTCGTTAAAATTCGTTCTCGAAGCGCCGAAGTACAAAGGCACGATATTACAATGCTATAATATGCCCAAGATTTCTCTTACAAGCAAACGTATATTTCGCGTGTAGCTAAGCGAAATCTCTTACTTGCATCCTATTTTAATAAGAGCAAGGGAGAAGGACCGAAATTTTCAGCGAATAGCGACTGCCTGCTTTCTGCGAGATTGCATACCTACTCACGGAAAAGCCCGTAGCACGTGAAAACTGCAGCTAAGGAAATTACTAATCGCGACGAGTACTAGATTCATACATACATATGCACGCGCGCGCGCGCGCATTTGTACTGTATTCTGAGAATTGGACCATGTCTGCAGGCAACACATTCGTCCGCTCGGAATAATCTTATCATACAAGCTTTGTAATTTAATAATTAATGTAAGCAAGATCAACACAATCAAAGTGAATAGGATTTGTATATCCAATGAGCTTCAAATATATTTTGATAAATCTTTTACAATATAAAAAGCTTATTGGATATTTTCTTAGTGCAATATCGAACAACTTAAGTGTTCTTATGTAACATTTCTCTGAGCATTAAATAATTTTATTTTCAAGTGATTTTATGCTCCAAATATTTGGAATCGGACGTACTCAATTTATGACAGCAAAACAGCCGAAAGGTTTTGTAACTAGCTCAGGACGTACGTTATGCGTTCCATATTTACAATCTGATGGACTATAAACCTGATTTATAGCGCTGAAAGAAGTCTAAACGAAATTTAATGCTCAAGAAAAAAGTAAAAGTGAAAAAGATCACGAAGAAATAGAGAGAAATTTTCAAACTGTTTCCATCAACGGAGAGATCGCTAAGAATGCGAAGAGATGCGTACATCTCTCGCGTATTCTCCTCCTCCTTTTATCGCGGGATTTGTCGATAAACGTCGACGAAAAGTTGCGGGCAACCCCGTTTGAAGAGATAAACGGCTTTCCACAAATCGATGTTGCAGTTGAATCGCAAAGGTAGGAAAATCGTAGGTACGTCATCACGTTTCTACCTACATCAATCTTGACTTCGACTTGTCAATGTCAACGACAATCGCGGGTTCATCACTCGCGTGGAAAATATTTTCTCCGAAACCGAGGAGCTCATCTTTTAAAACGGTGGCGTATAGGAAAAGTACGCTCTTCGCTCTCCGAGAAATAACAGTGAGCGATACCTTCATCAAAAGCTTTCGTTTAATTTGCGAGAAACGAAAATCAATCGTTAATTGGACATCGCGCAATTAAGTTTCCATCGAATAAGATGAAAAACTTTTGCCGTTATAATTTATTGAACCAAATATTGTAATTATCAAAGATCATTACTTAGTACAATAATTGAATTTTCAAACACAAATTATGTTATATATTATTATGAAAATAAAGTATCGTTAATTTCGATAATTGCTATTTTTAATGCAATCAAATTTGTTTGAAAAAGTGACATATATATATTATTTAATTAGCAGTTTTTCTTACAAAAGTTTACTAATTATAATTCAATATACGTTGACTATTATTAAAATTAATAAAGTAATTTTTCTTGTTGTAGTCCAACATCTATTTTTGTATATTACGTATAATAAAAAATGTATTGTATATTACGTATAATTGGCTTTGAGACACTGCAATAGGATGTGCTGAGTGACATTTGTAAAGAAATAACAAGAAAAAAAATTTAGATTGGAGATGAGCTCGCTTTTCTTTAAATCGCTGTAGAATATTCCACATTCAGACGCTGCACGAGAGCACTGCTTTACCTTCGTCGACGATTATCCAGCGTCGACCGTTTATATTCCCTTGCGGCGAATTTCGTTTATTTCAAATGAGAACAAAAGGTGAGCCCCATTGTGGTTTACATATTTGATGTATATCGTTGACAATTTAGTATCTTTTTTTCTCGAAACACTTTCTTGGAAAAGATTTTCTACCAAATTTATAATATCGATGCATTTGGAAGTAAATAACTAAATACAATTATTATATATTACAACGATAATTTTTAGCTTGAATTTTCCTGAAAATTATAGAGTCCTGCAACAAATTAGGAAAACTCAACTTTGCTCTCATAATACGTCAAAAAATTTTTTGTTCAATAGAAAATGTCTAAGAATATCAGAAATACGTCATTTCGCGTCTGGCGGATTCTTTGTACGTCCTGGCAAAGGGCAACGAAGCACACGCATCCCATGTAACTTTATTTAATAAACCGCATACATGTGCACGGAGCGCAAACAGACGCCGGGGTATATATGTGAATGCAATAGAGGAGGCGCGCCGTACTTTGATGCCTCAGGCGGCGGTGGTTTTCTCAATTTCTGACAATTTCTGTTTGGTTCTCCATTGAAGCAGCCTTCACTTCTCCGCGCCCGTCCTCCACGTTCTTCCCTTTTTACCCCGGGCGGGTTTTGCCGCGAGTCCTTTTTGTCTCTCGCCCGGCCTCGCGTCGATTCTCCGCCGGTTGTCGCGGCACTGTCCGCGGTTTTTCGCCGTCGTTCCGGTGGAAACAATGCGCGCGCGGTTTCACAATATCGAGCAATCATTTATTTCCGGACTCGAAGGGCGGGATGCGTGCGGAGAGGGAAAGCAAAACGTGAGACAATTACTCAATGTTGCCGGAGCTGCTGCACCATGCTGGGTGGATTTTGCCGGTGTGGTTATTGAAGATAATTGGGAGCAGTCACCGAGAGGAACCGCTCGCACTGTAGGCTCTTTCTGCGCGTGTATCCGACCATCTATGCACGTGCGCGCGCGCGCATGTGTGAGAGGAGACATGGCCGTATGACAGTCGCACACCTATACATTGATTCATGTACGTAACGTTTATGGATCAGTGGGGAGAAAATACAGAGGGAATTCTTGAGCTCTCTCCACGGATGCCAGGGTTGTTTGCTGTACTTATTTACATAAACATTCGCGCGCGCGCGCGCGCACCCCTAAGCGAGTGGACAACGCGGATTAGGCGTGGATGTACCATGGCAGAATCTAATGAATGAAGAGACGATTCGGCAAACACATCGTACAAATTGAAATTTTACATAACGAAAAAAATGATTTCTATCGGATTAAAAGAAAATTAAAACAAATTAAAAAGAAAGAAAATAGATGGTATATAATTGTCAAAATATTACATATTTAGATATTGATAGTAATATTTTCAATAAAAAATTTTCTATTTTATAACGTGCATTTTGTAATAGTCATCTGCATATTATGATTACATACATATATGTATGATTTTGAATAATTATGTTAAATAAAAGAGACTTTAAAGCAGCAAACTTTTTGTGACGAAGTAAGGAAACAAAATACCTTTCCCTTTATAAAATTAAGCAACCCATGGAATTAATCGAACTTTTGACGAGAGAAAACTCAATGATTTCCGCTCTTTTTAGCAGAGAAAAATTCTTATCGAGTTTCATAAGCGAGCGCTTAGAAACTGCTTGATAAAATACTCATCAGACTTATCTTGTTACGGGTAAGTAATTTTATGAAAACGGAACCCTCATTAAAGCTTTATGAGTTTTGTGGAACATTTTTGTTTTTTTTAAACGACAATCGCGTATTCCTCCGACTATGATAAATTTAACTTGATAATGGATCGCGCGAATCGATAATCTCTCAGTGAGATGCGTCAATAGATCTCTACGTTGTCCAAGTATAACAATAAGTAGCCATACATATGCTGTTGCACGTCGCTGCACGCAGTTTCTCGAGAAAGCCGCCTCGTATCCCCTAACAGTGTATACGTCCACAGCTGTTACCTAAATCTGCATTATGTTACAGGCAAATGGCCTCCGGTGAGCGTAAACGAGCTGCTAAAAACGTTACGATCGAGAAAAAAAACCGTTGTCCGCAATTGCGTGATGGTGACTTTATGATTATTGCCACTATTTGCGGGATATCCACATAAAAATACAATTCTGCGAAGTAACGCTGCGGAAAAATGGCATTTGTCGTTTTCGTTGATACGGGGATGGGTCTTGATTCAGCTGGATTATTCTAATACTATGTTTCACTTTATCATTTTTTCAGCCCAATTTTTCAAATGTGTAGAAAAGTTTTAGTGTCTTTTTCATCAATGTACTTCTATATACAAATATTTAATTTTCGTATATTATAATAAATATTACAATATAATATATAATATTGTATCATATACATAATTCTCATGTTGTATTATTTTTTCATTCGTATCATCAGGAAAGTTTTTATATTTGTATATGCCGCATTGGAGCAGCACGGCACATAAGTTACATAGGCAACATATATCTTTTTATAGATATTCTCGTATAGATATGCTAAACAATCGTATCATGTATCTGGCGGTCGCTTTAAAATTAGAAAGTTACACCGGCACTCGAGTGCACATGCCAACTTCGGCAGCGCCTCGCGATTCACTACGCATCTCGAGCATGCAACATGTTCTTGGTACTCTTGTTACAAATTTACGACGGCGGGCGTGTATAGACAAGTTCGAACTCGCGGGCTGAACTTCGGAAAGGCGGATTTGGAAAATTATTCCGTGACCCGAGAAAGATTACTTCGCCGCGACGAGCATTTCTTAGGGGTGGGACGATGCGTTCTGCCGGGAAAACAGGGCGGACGACGAGCATTTTCTGTCTGAGTACCGAGTACGGATGTAAGTGTATTTGTGTGATCGCGCCGTAGCGGCATCGATACGGGGATGGTAAACCGGTTGAAAACTTTCCCAGCTTCGGCACCACCTACTCCTACGACATTTCAATCGAATCGCTTTCTCGCGCAACACCCCGTACATCGAGTTTTCCGCAACTAAAATTCTCTATCTTCGCCTCCGTGTATGGTGGCTCTCCTCCGAAGACCGCCCCTCTCGCCTTTTCTCTCAACCCCATTCACGACACCCTCTCGTCTCTTCCGTCCCACCGCATACACCCACGTACGTTTCCTCGTTCGTCGTTCCATGCTCGAGAACCCTCTCTCGCTGAAAGCTCGGAATTTTCTGCACCGCGAAACTTCATCTGATACGTTACACATAACGTCGCCTGTAGAACTTGTTTGATTAATAATCGGATTTCGATAGGTGAAAAAGTAACTCGACTTGCGGGAGAAACTTCCATTTTGAAATTACAAAATTACTAAACAGTTGGAAATCTATATGAAAGAACATGCAAATGTCTGAAAATAATCTAATTATTTCATGTAAATGTAATTATTTAAATCTATGCCGCTTGATACTCTTAAATAGATACGCATACGTACTTATACACACACAAATTATTAAAATTATTCTGTTATGTGTATATGTAAATTCTCAAATATAATTTTAAAACTGTCAATCCGTAACACCAATATTTTTAAAATAATCCTCTTTGAAAAATTTACAGTCTTCTTACTTTATAAATGGTTTAATGCAAGCCAATTTCGATACAGGCATACACGAGCGATCTTTTGATGCTTGTTACAAATTCACGATATTCAGCGAATTATCTTCCAACGATCAACCAATTTCACAGGGCTTTTATCGGACTTTTAACCTCGATAAATTCGACGGAACTGCGTAGGGCATTGTAGATACATATTATCACGCTGTTTCACTGTCGGTGAATACGTTTCTGCAGACACGTCGGTCTGGCCGCAGCGAAATATCCTGATCTATTATTGGTTTATCAGTTGAATCCCGTTACGTGCCCAACCGTTACAGTCGATTATCGTAAATCGTTACCATGCGTCAGTCATGTTAGGACAGGCCGAGGGACAATAATTCTCAGTTGACAATCTAATCCAGGATAGCACAGCTCCAATGCGGATGTAATTTAATGGCGAAACAAGTCGGGCTCACGTCAAGTTCTGATTGAGAGAACGAACTAGAAGATAACGGTCGTCATATATGGATAAATGATAACGCGAAAATATAAATCAGAGGCGTGTCCGCGTAATTCAGGTCTACGAGCGCTCTCTCAGGGTGCGAAATATGATATTTACCTCGGTGATATACGTTCATAAGCACTGCAACATTTATAACTATAGTGGAAGTGCGGGACGATCAATCTAATTCCTTATGTCGTATTATTCAATGAATAAACAATATAATCATACAGAGTATACACAAGACACTTCTACATTTATAAAATTTTTCATAAACAATCTCTTTTATTTGAGAAAAATACTGAATTACATAAAAATCTAATTTTCAATTTCGAAATAGCGATTTTGAAGTACTGATCGTTCTATTTAACTTTTAAAACATGTACAAAAAAATTCACATTTAATAAATTCATCTAAGAATCTTAATTTAGAAAAAAAAAACAGCTTGCGTTTTATGTATTACGACGCTTTCACATTTCGGTTTACTCAATTATTTATGCGTGTTCTAAAATGGTGAACGATAAAGTCATTTCGAATCATCCCACGTTATGGTCCACATAATCGATGATTATCATTAATGTCATTATTTCTACAGGCTACACACTCGTTGCTTTGGAAATTAGATTTACTATACCATAAGCCATGATTCACGGTTTGGCCAGACGTTAGGTAGATACGACCGTGCAACCTATAGTAATCTATCGCGAAAGGGGCTTTCGGCCTGCACAATCGCTCCGATAACGCGCCATGGCACGGTGATAACAGGGTTTACCAATGGGGGATGAGGTTGCTGGGGTGAGAGTAACGGCAGGGGGAAAGAGAGAGAGATAGAGAGAGATAGAGAGAGACAGAGAAGGGGGGGGGGAGACAGGGATGAAGAAAGAGGAAGAGAGAGAAAGGAGAGAGAACAGAGCGAAGAGTAACTTACCGAAAGATCGTATCGATCGAACGTGCAATCGAACGTGCAACGTTTCGAAATTTCCAGCCGCTTTCCGCTTTGGCGATGGTAATTTGAATTTAAAGAATTCCACGGCAACGGAACAGGATTAGGTAACGATACGAGGCAACACGTATCGCATGAAACGGTAACGAGAGTCTTTTTTTCTTCGCGTCTCGAATCCTCTTAGTTAGAATATTCTAATAGAGCCTCGCATTATACCGATCGGTAATATTTCATGTAAAAGCACGGCAGTCGACTAAAGCGGGGAACGTAAGCGCTGAAGGGGAACGGCGTGCGAATATAAACCCACTCTCAGTGCATTACAAATCGCGGTGAATAGGTAATTACTTTTTTATTCCCGTCGTAATTTTTATGCGCATTTTTATGCAAAATATCTTCGACAATCAGAATTGGCTGGAGATTAAAATTTTTCAGATGTTTTTTTTATGAAAATTCTTGTGACATGCACGAGCAATCACAATAATGTATACTACACTTCAACGTTATATTCTATTTAGTAAAAAATATAATCTATGTATTCCGTATAGCTTTAATAATTTCACATTAGATGTATGTAATACTTGTTGCAGAAAATATCGAATATATAACTTTATATTTTATTTTATTATATATATATATATATGTCCATAAATACAATTTTCTGCAAAAATAAAGTAGAAGAATTATATGTCTTTTAAGTTTTGATGCATATATATGATAATAAGAATAAATGCAAATGGTCCCAACTATATACATGTATATGTATATATTCAAAACAATAAACCAATTAAGTAAATTAAAGCCGACTATTAATATTAATGAAGCGCAACGTAACAACATAAATCCGGGATGTATAATGTATTAATATCATTACTTATTAACAGTCAATAAATATTGCTTTACACAAAGTCCAATTGTTATTACATAATCGCCCATTTTAATCGAGTGTATCATCACATTACGCATATATGTTGTGCATATATTGCATTATTATTAATATGAAAATATTTATTAAGGTGCCACCGATATGATTATTTTTATATAAAATTATTGGGAATAAGATATAAATGAAGCATTATTGCTTTTTTTTTAATTTAAAAGTACAAATGTAGATTGAAAGTACAAATAAGGAAATGCGTCGCGGTTTACTACGGCCATAAAAAAATATCGGAATTGCATCGATATTGTTTACGCGTCCTTCAACTCGCGATAACACTTTTATATCTCTGGACCGCTGGGTGTTGCGAGCGTAACTGAATGTATATCTGCGTTCGGCTGCCAACGCCGATTTAATATTCACGTGCGCTTTACCGCGCACCCTTATCTCCGGGAGGTTATACTCCCTATTTCCATATAAACGTGATACATGATAAAATAACTCGAAGGGTTAGTTTTCCTTTCCTGAAAGTCGACGAGCTCGCATATGTTAACGTCGGACATCTAGCTTCTACACGATGATATTTTCGGCGGCCGTTAGACGTAAGGCAGCAGTGCTACTTTAATGCCTGCCTTGAAATTGACCGAATCTACTTAACTTTTATTCTCAGAAAAAGATGCTAGGATATACGTATGTACCTAAGTATGCGTTGGCTTTAATATTTTTATATCATTTCGGAAATACATGTAACTTACAATTGGAAAGCCTCGGGCGAATGCTCTGTGCCCGCAATATACCTCAATGTTATGCACTATGCGCTGTTACGTTTTACTAAACACCACTTCGATGTTAATCACCCTGGGAAGCTTATTTACATAACATCGATCCGGAATACACGGAGCTGTTTATCAAACCGTAATTAGACCATTATGCAACGGCGAAACTGCGCCCGATACACGCACCATCGCTCGCGGTGGTCCTCCTCGCGAGCGTTTTGCCAACTTTGCAAACTGCCAATTTTAATTACTTACACGATTCCACGTCGCTGCTTTACATTTATCAAGTCGATCGTGTAATCGATATCGCACCGACGTGCGCCGAATATAAATGGTCGGAGACGGTGGTACGGCAAAGTCAAACTTTGCTGACACGACCTCATCCCTATCCCCCAGAACGTCCGAAAGTATTTCTCGAGCTATGCCGGAGCGGAGTTGCACGCCGCGCTTTTCTCCACCAGAACATACCGAGGCGAGAGTTCCTTACTTTTCCGATAATTTTCGCGAATTATTCAAGCACCATCGCGCATCCGCTAACCATGAACAACGCCCGATTTAATGCGCGGCGGGAGGGGATATTTTTTTCTCGCTAATTACCCTTAGCAAGCATAAGTCTTCAACTAGTTAGATTTTATATAACGGTCTGTTTTCTTGTCCCGAGGTTGAGCATGGTCGTATTCAAGATAAATGAGTTATAACGATCGATTTATTACATCAATTTTTAATTCTAAAAATATAATTTATATCGTTCAAATATATATAGCATGTCGAAGATTTTAATTCTTTACTATTATTACAGTAAATACACTTGATCTGACTCGCAAATACTTATTTTATAAATATCTTATGAATTGTAAGAAAAAGAAAATAATTTTAAGTATTGCTCAAATGTTCAAATATATACATATATTATAGCATGTTGAAGATTTTAATTCTTTGCTGTTATTACAGTAAATAAATTTGATCTATCTGGCAAATATTTTATAGGTATCTTATGAATTATAAAAAAAAATTAGTGATTCATGTCAACCATTTTCCTATAATGCCATACGTGATTACTTCTTGCTATAATTTTATACATAACAGTTTCTTTCTATTTATTATGATAAAATGTGTGGTAACCAGCGGTGGTGCCATTTTCTCAAGCAATATAGTGTAATTACTATATCGTTTACCCATTAACAGTATCCGAGCGTTAACACGCGGTATAAAAATGTATGAGCACTCGGCCCGCCCGCATTCTTGATTTTTCTTAAATGTAGCGTGAGCGCGCGAACGAAAGCGCGCCGTGTATGTTGACCGTCGTTTATATCCTGTCGCTGTTTTATGTCGTCTAATTTTCACCAGGCGGCTTAGGTAAATTTATTCGTCCATTTATTACGGGCATGAAGCTTTTGCAAACAGCCGCGTTATCAGCCGGCCCGACGCGTTCGACGAGACTTATTTTTCCAGTTTACGCCAAAGAAATGTCGCGGACGCCGTGTGTCCGGGCGATAAAAAGAAACGTATCTGTATTATTCTGCGTTTTTTTTTTCCTCTCCGTCCACAGATTCGTTAAGTGGTGCGTGTGTGCGCGCGCGAACGCGGCGCGACACGTTTCCTCCGCTATCCTGTTTCCGTTTCCATTTATCGCCGCACTGTTCCGACGCTGTGCGCTGAACACCAACATCATTTGCTATTTGCTCGCTCTATTTATTCTGTTAATTATATTTGCTTATGCTCTCGGTACACCGCCGTCGTGCTCTCGAGCGTCAATTGCGCTTTTACATTTTTTTTCCTCCTCTTTACCTTTATTTATTTTTTCGTTTGCTCCTTTTTTTTTGTTTGTTCGTTCTTCCACCCGTTCTCTCATATCGCTCGCAATTTGGTATTCCGCGCGGTTTGCGATTTCGCATGATATTGCGTCTCGCGTTGCACGCGGCGGAAGCCCACCGGCCGATTGGCTGTCAAACTTTCGCCGGTCCGCATGAGGCGGGCAGTAAATTTTCGATTCGCACGACTTTCTTGAGCGTTTCCGCTGATTTGCCGGTGTGCGGGCGAGAAATAACGCGCTCTCCTCATACCCGACGCGCCGCGCCGTTTTTCATTTCAGTTTTATTTTGCCGCGCTATTTCGCACGCGCGAAAACTTTACATTACATCGCTTATTTAACCCCTTCGCTTGCCGAACGAACTTTCGCAATCCCCGCAGTAGTGCAGTCAACTCGCTGTTATTCGCGGCAACTCTCTCTCGTTTCCCCGTTTCATTAAAATAAAATAAAAAATGTACGTATGTGTGCCTAAACACCGCGCATCTTGCCGATATATTTCATTATTCGCGTTCAATTGTACCTTCTCTTATTCATTGTTTAATGTTATATGCTTGCAGTAAAGTATTTATGAAATAAGTAATTGTTTTGTTACTGTTTGACAGGACGAGGTAGTTATTTAAAATCATAATTATCTGTATCATCATTTATACTGAAAGAAAAATATTACTTTTGAACCCAATTACAATTTTATAATACTTCTAATGCTAATTATGGTTAACATAATGATGTACATAGTTAAGTTAATCATATTTAGTGTGAGAAATATTATAAAATTATGGTTGGGTCCAAAAGTAACTATATTTGTCTTTCAGTGTTGTCGCAATTATATAACGATTATTTCTACTTATAAATTGTTACTTTTCGAGGTTTGTAAAGTTGGCACTTTGAAATACGAATTTTTACAAAATTGATGTAACATTTGACTGTCCACAATTTTTTCATATTTTTCCATAAATAATTGTTTTTTTTTTCACTTTACAGAAAAAATTAAAAATATACAAAAAAGTTCTTTCTCAGCACTTCTAAGTGCGATTTTTTTAAATTAAAGAAGCATGTAAAATTCCTTGTGCTTTTATTCATTTAAGATTGGAATGATTGAAAAACATATTTTATTGTCCGTTAATGTAGCTACCGAATTATCTCACGCGATTTAAGCTTTTTAATCTCGAAGCTCTGTGCATGCTCTCGATATTTTTAACAAGTCTAATTTTTTGTGAAAATAGATCTTCAAAACACAATAAAGAGCACAAATCTAATTTTAACAAGCTAAACTTTTCATTCCTTGGACATGTCTGCGATTTAGCGAATTAAATGCAGCATCTCGCAAAGGGATCCCGAGAGTAACTGGCCAGACAGAGACGTGCGCGATCGATACGCGTTATGTGCACTGACCGGCACGGCATTTTCAATTATCTGCGAATTCAGAGCGAATTTCGAGCTCCGTGCCTCGCTCTGTTCTCGTTTGCTCCTTTTCCACTCTTCGCCGATACGCCGTATTCGTTTTCTTTCTCTTTTTTTCCACTCTCCCCCTGCCCCGCTCCGTTCTTCCCTTCGCGCACCACCCAAGAAGCGTCGCTATCGGCTTTCGGCACATTCGGCGTTTATAAAAATAAAAAATAAAAAAAAAAAGAAAAAGCGCACGCGACATTTCGCGTATCGCCGTGTGGCTCGTGCCCTTTGTCCATTGTCGCTCGTGCCGACGCGATTGCACTAGTTGCACGAATGCAACGATACCGTACGCAGGTCCGATGATGCGCACCGATCGGCGCCGGACAAAAAGCGACGGGCACGGTCCTTCCCTCTGTCGCCGTTGGGATTTTTTGACTCTTTCACCGCATCTGTATCGCTGACGCTTTCCCCTCTCGCCGGCGACACAGAGGTAGACGTTCAAAAGGGTTTCGGTTTGATTTCCGAGAATCACGTCGGAAAATATACGCGCGCAATTCGACGCTTAAATGTCCACATTCCTCGTCCTATTTGTCTTTTAAATCTTTTTAAGCACGCACACGACGTTTTCGTTCTTTGCCGTTCTTCCTAATATTTCTCAATAAAACTTTCAATGTAATTATAATTACAGTTGAGATAAATTGAATTAATTACCTGAAAATTTGCCGTTTAAGCCGGAACGATCATTAATGTTGTATAAGCGTGAATCTCAAGTTTCATCGGCGCTATAAGCTGCATGAACCGTTTATCTGCGCCGCACCTGTGCCTCAAGTGGAAGCACTGTTTTTCGAGTCAGTTTATAAACTTGTCGCTTGATAAATCTAAGGTTACGACGGCGTAATTCTGTCACGAGACGGCACTAAAAGTTTCACGGCGTTCGAATAGCCACTTTATTTGTTTTCTGTGCCTTATCTTCGTTACAGCCGGTAGAGATATTCCGCGCTAAATTTTCGGACCGGATCCCCAAATAAAACATAAAACAGAATCTACAGAGAGCAACGCCGCGGGATAGTGCGGGGCGCGATAAAAATATTTTCCATCAGAGGGTGATGGTCCTCGCGAAAATGACCCCTTCAGTCGGACTCTCGGGCGGGGAGGAGAAAAAAAAGAGGGCTACTCGCAGCTACACGAACCGGCCTTACGTAGTACGACTAACTGTGACTTTATCCCTCTACTTATCCCTCGCTCAACTTCGTAGCCCTCGGCCATCTTTCAATCCCTGGCCCTCGCCAATCCACAGTTCTACCGAGGCTTTCGACAGCGGGTGATTTTTCTCTTCAGATTTCGAGGAAATTTACGAGCCACCACGCTCGGATGGTCTCGCCGATAGTCTCGGAGGTCGGAGCTCCACGGGCCGCGGAGAAAAATCATCCCGTATGTTTATCTTAAGCCGTACACCCGCCGAGCGGTTATTAGTTACATCCTTAATATCCATAATCCCGATATATTGCGACGCCACGTTTGCGACTCAGATTGTTTCGGATGTCTCGCCCGGGAGAGTTTATGGCGGGGCGCGCGAAACTCGTAAACACAGTTTATAAGACGTTCTGCATTTTCAGATATTCAAGCATTACCGCGATTTGCACGACGAACGAATGGCTGCAACGAACGCTGGAGCTTATAAGCGGCAATTTATCTCTCCGCGTACATATAGGTAGATATATGGGCTTCTTTTCCCTATAATGAATAATTCTCCGTTTAGAGATACAAAACGTAAACTAAATCAACATGCATAATAAATATTAATTAATGTACGTTATTCGGAAATAGCCGCATGCGGTGAATATTATTACTCATCGAAAATCGAAATAATTTCATGTCCACTGTAATTTAATTGATCGTCATTGATTTTCATTTAAGTTTTCAAGAATAAATATTGCTTTGTATACATTAATACGTATAATTCATCAACCAAAGCTCTATGTGATATGATTATACGGATTATTCTTAAGCCCATCCCGTCTAATTAAATAATTCATTAGCAAAATGAATCGACGGCGATAAGAGCAAAAAAAAATATCTGCGATGTGTATCGTGATTGAATACATTTATATGACTGGCTTCATCAAAAGAAGATTTATCAGAAAATTGGATCGTTAGTTTTAAATCCAGTTATTTATTGAAATTGCCTTGAAATGTATTTAATGCGTATACTGGCAGTAAAAATACTATCGGGCGATACGATCGTAAAGCGCTGATATGGTATTACAGAACGTTCCTCCGTCGAACGATCCCTTTCTTCTTTATCCTCTTTGTAGACTGTCGCATATATATTTTATTAAACTCCGTACTTTGTGAAAATACGTAAACGACAGTTGTTTCAGTGAATGATTTGAAATCACGCTGCTATTCTATAATGTATAAATCTTCTGATATTTTATGAAATTCTTTTATATCCCGACTTTTTATCATCAATTTAAATAAACCTTTCCTTCCAACGTAAAATTCAGTGTATAAAAGATAAACAAATCATTAAACTTGAAGATCGTAATATTTTAATCACAGCATAAATTTCATGCGCGTAGAAATTTCAAATACAGCTGGAGAAAAAGCGAGTAGAAAAAGTGCTTCTGTTCGAAGATAGAAAGAAAGATCCGATAAAATTAACTTAAAATATAAAAGAGGAAAAAGACGAAATTGGATCCGTAACAATCTGGTTCTGCAGTAACGATACGTAGATACGTGCTCGTAAAAAAGCCAGTAAAACGCGAGCTGTGTAATTATACCGAAACTCGTAGTAGTCACAGTCGACGTGCAAGCCGACGCGTGCGAGAGACGATCGATTTAAAAAAAAAAACCACTCGACTCGAGATCTTTCCTTCTGGCTCTCATTCTCCCTTATCTTACGAGCGTCGTGAAATGAAGAGCAAACGGCATGCTTTTTGCAAATTAACATAATGTATTTTCGTGCATTTTAATTATATATATATGTATGTATAATATACTAAATCCACATAAATACACACATAAATACACACATGTATAAAATCCAAACCTAGTTTATAAAATGTATAATAATGCGTTATTTCAGTTTGCATTCACAATTATATGCAAAAATGTGCAAGTATTTGCAAGTATACATATATTCCATTCTCTCTTTGTAACAAACGTTTTATGAGGAAGCAATTTTATAAATCTAATTCGTAATCGCTAATATTGGCTTATCTCTCTTCGAATAGATGGAATAACATTGCTCGATTTCGCTTGGTTTTCCGGAATCCAACGGCATTTATATTTCGTCTCACCCTCACACCCCTCCCCCTCGCTCAATTTCTCGTGCGATTTCCCGAGGGAGAGCAAGAGCGCCGAAAAAGGAACCCGACAGGCAACATAAAGTCCTGTTGGGCCAGCAAAATGGAAATTTGCTTCTGCGGAAAGTGGCCGATCGCGTAAAACTCAATCTGACCACCGCGCTTTCTTTATCCCCCGAAGTTTTCAGCGAGCTAACGATAGCGCGGGGATGGTAGACCGGTTAGAGGAGCGCGGGCCAGTCGAAGCGGGTAGTCGGGTTATTTGTGGATACCGAGGAAATTTTTCTAAGAAACATGCGGGGGCTTACCTAGGGGGTAGAACAGTTTATCTTGGAGGGAAATTTGTCCGACGAACATCCCCGGAGACCCGACACCGCGCTCTATCGGCTGTATTCCCATGAAACCGGAAGCCACTCTGGGTAAAAGCGCAATCGTGTGTGTGAGTGTACGTGTGTGTGTGTGTGTGTGTTACTTTGTGTGTGAAATTGGTGTACGCGGTTGTATGTATGCGCGTGTCCTGCCTAAGTTTTCCGCAATAGTGTGCGCACCGCTCACAACTGCGTGTACACATTGGCTCGCATACTGGCTGGAAGGAGGGAGGGTGGAACGCGCAGAAAGGGTGTCTTTGTATGCGTGTGCTCTTACGTTTGTGCGTGTGTGTACGTGATAACATTGGCCAAGTTGTTAGGAAGCCCTACCAGCACTTCGTACGATATAGCGTCTTTCACTTATCCTCGCGAAAAATCTCTCGTCACGGCGAAAAACTTTAGAGGCAACTGTCGTTTCCGTGGCAACGTACGTGTGCCGCCTCGCCGATGGAAAACACAACGCTGGGACGACTGGCGTCGGTGTCGCGACGCATCGTTGAAACCCGTTGCCGATAAGAAGCAAGGCATTCGAGTCGAGGTCTTACCGATACGATTGCTGTAATCGTTTTATCACTGTGATCTCTAGTGAATGTGCTCTTCAATAAATTATCGAGAGAATATATATCAGAGCACTTTGGCTTTGAAGATATCGCGGCATTCGGTTTCGTAACGATGAGTATGTATTACATTTTTAACGAATTATTTCACGCTATACAATTTATAGCAGAAAGCAGACCGTGACATTAACTTCGCTTCGCCGATCGATGGCGACGTATTGTCTGGCGAATTGGTCAGGCGCTGACTTGAGGTTTTCTAATAAGGGAACAATGCCCATGAAATGTGATCGGCACTTGGGAATAATGTTCGGCGTCTGATATTTAGCACGTACCTTGGAAAGGTCTCATGTCGGGATCAATGAAGATTCTATTTCTTCTTTGCCCCGGCAAGAAGGAAAGATTACAAGGAAAAGTCTTTCACGACTGTCACATCTTTTTCCGACTACCGGTGTTCCAACATATTTGGCGATTTTTCTTCCAAGAAAATTTCATAAGAAGCTGCCATTTATTACACGGTTCAAAATTTTTACATCAGACGTATTTGTAGGTACATTAAATCATATGGAAATAACATTAGTTACATGTTTCAAAATATACATTGTAAATATACAGTCCTTCCTGATTTTTGAGTAATTATAAAAAGAAATTATTTTTCTCGACGAAAATTTCATGAAACGCTATTACTACATGTCTGAAAATGTTTACGTCAGACGTATTTGTAGATACATTAAATTTTAGAAAAATAATACTAAATAATTATGTAATTGTATATAATTCTTTTTTATATTTCTGAATAGACAATATTATAAAAATTGGGAGACAAAGATTATTCTGCCGAAATATGAAATATATAGTCATATATTCGTGTCGCGAACAATGACAGCGAACTGATATGTATTGTGTCGGGAGAGACTCTGATGTAATCGTCGATGTCAGTCGATATGTTGCGTTGGGAAAATTCTGGCCGAAGCGCAAACATGAGTTGTGTAAATATTTCACGGGCGATTTTATTGCAAGAGAGAAATTCTGTTGCTGCACCGGTAATGCTGCGCCGAATTCGTGACTGTCGATTCGTGGATGTATCCAGCGGGAAACGCATTAAAGTCCAAATCCTATTTCGTCATCCAGACGAAGCAAACCCCCGAGACGATAAGACGTGGTAACGACGAGGCGACGATAGTTCCCGCGAAAATACACGAAAATCAATATGAACCGACGCTTCGCGAAATGGATCCCGTATAATGGATCATCGTATCTTATCGGAATAGTGCTTTCAAACGATTTCCAAAATGGTTTTCCGATTTTATGAGCTATGATATTATAATCTCGGCGCAATTTACCTTTTAAGCATTGAATTAACAAACACTTAAACATTCGTTTAACCATTCATTATTTTCCTCTCAATTTAAAATTTATTATTTTTTTCATTCATGTATATCCATCAAATATTACATCGAGATTCAGTTTAAAAAAGTTCAAAAATTGTTTAAAATATTAATTAATAACTATTATTAATCAGTAATGAATGATTCAATATTAATTAAAGTTTAAAATTTAAGTTGAATAATTTTCCTATAGATTATTACATCACAGTAATTTAACATTTATTAGTGCGGACTTCGGGTCATAATCACCAATGTATTAAGAAACGCGTTGCCTGGTACTTAAATTGGAGAGAGATGTACAAACTTTGTTATTAGCGACATCAGACTGTAGAGAGATTATCGCAAACTTAATCGCTACTTGGAGGTAAAGTTATCGTATCGTTTATCTTCTGATTCCATTTTTCTCGAAGCTCGTTAAAGCAGATTTGGAAGATGTATATTTTCCAGTAACAAAAGCCACGCGGGCGGAGCACCGGTGAAAAAAGATTAAAAATTAAAAGTTTCGATTTGTTCGTCTAACTTGACGATAATCCTTCTTCAGTGATTCCAGAATCCAATGGGAGGAGGGGGGGAG
>VBVQ01001340.1:0-36511 GCA_011636635.1 Tetramorium simillimum
ATAACGACTTAGCGAAATCCCCGGGTAAAGAACTTAAATGTTTTGACCCGAAAATAATAGACGAAAATCCGTAACAGAAGATATGTATACAGAGTGACTCGGATCTATCGCCTTTCATTCGTGAATTCTGAGACGATTTTTCCCGCGAAATGAACAAGGCCTTTCTCTTTTAATTTTGCACGATGGACCACCTCCTTTAATTAAAATTCAGATCAATTTTAAATGCCTCGATAATCAATAAAATGGAATTTCTTTGCAACAAAAATCGCTTACATAATAAGAATTATTTACTCGAATTATTGACTAGCGTATTTAAATCTTTTTATTACCGAACGGTTTTAATGATTCATAACAAGATTATCGATGCCACATTTCTACTGAGAAATAATTTACTTCGATATCAGCGAAGTTACAGAAATTCTATCGAAAAGGTAAAACGCGGTATATCCGAGACACCTGATATATGTATACATCATAGGAGAAAGAATTAACGGGTCTGTCTGCATTCATTTCGTTCTACTTATACACGTTGTATGCGATCGATCTTTCGTAAGGAGGGAAGAAAAGCTGAAGGACCTAAGCAGTCAACCGGAAACGATCGATCCGTAACTCCAAGATGTTCACCGTCCTGACTCAGATTCATTCGCGAGTCGGATTTCGATTGAGAATTTCATATTAATTAAATTGTTTTTACGAAAATGAAAAATCGAGCATTTATCTAATCTAATCTATTTATCTTATTTTCACGTTGATAAAATTATCACGCGCTCATGATCTCAGAGTCAGCCGAAATATTCTGCCGGTTTTACAATTACCAGAGTATATTCTATAAATAAAAACAAGCTAAGAAATCGCGCGCGGTCACACGATTCTTCTTCTCTCTCTCTTTCTCTTTCCTTCTAACGCCAAAACTGCACCCCGGCCCAATTCCGAAAATAATCCGCCGGGGCACCCGCGGGATCGTAATTGGCTCTCGAGAATAATCGCGACGCCATATCGAAGGGGATTGCAGGAACGGCCTTGACCCCCTGTTAACCCCGCTTCCTCGCTCGAAATCGATTCGTCGTATCCCGAGAGGGAAAATGGAGCGATCGCCTTTTTTTTCCTCGAAGAGAAACGAGACTGTAATGACGCGGAGCATATTTTATGGAAGAGGAAGCACGAGATGCGTCGAAATCGCTCTTTTTTTCGACACGCTTCGGCGGAATATGTCGAAACGGGAGGAATCGATGGAGGGAAGAGAAGGGGGGGGGCGGAGAAGGTGATGGAGGGGCGGAGAAGCTAGGAGAGTGTGTGATACGCGAACTTCTTTACGTATGTATGTAAGTATGCGTGTATATGTATGTATGTACAAGTGCGTGTGTACGTGAACTGCGACGATTACGTAGTCACTCGCGAAATTTTCCTTCCTTCGCCTTTTGTTACCCCACATTCGGCGCGGTCGAAGATTAAGAAGAGAAAAAAAAAAGAGAATATCTAGCGGAAGAGTATATATGGTAGTATATAGTTTAGGTGGCAAACCTTTGGATCAGAGTCTCAGCCGCGGAAACACTCTCTACTGCCATTTTCGCAGATCGAGTCTCGATCTGTGCGTATGCGCTCTCGGTGGTACCCCTCGGAGTGAAGTACCGAGTTTCCTATATCAAGCACTGCGGCCGTCCGATCGGCCGGGACGGCGGATCATACGATCGATTCGCCCGACCACACTCGACAGGTCTTTGCTCTGGCGGAATAATCGCGTTGCCCGAACGCTAGCATTTGGGAGAGCTCAATAAAGCGCTCCACATATGGAACAAACTGGAAAAAGATAATTTTGTCTTTCTTTCCTTTTTCTCCGTCGTATCTCCGTCTCTATCTCTCTCTCTCTCCTTTTTTCTCAAACCGACTTTTGTCCTCTTTTTTTGTTCTCTCGGTCTCTCTGTTTCCCTACGGGGGATCGGTCTCGTTACATTCTCTCCGTTTCTCTCACAAAGATTTTTCGCGGGCTATCGACAGGCGCGGGTTTGCATTCGAAGACAGGCAAAGTCTTTTTCTCCTACGAACTGAATAGACGCGTTATACCGTGCACTTTTCTCGACTAGCTTTTCTACCCTCGATTTCTCTCTTTCTCTCTTTCTTTCCCTTATGGAGGGCAAGCCGGCGGCGACTGATTTCCCTTTTTTTTTCTCTGTCCTTTTCACTAACAAGAGATCTTTCGTCCCCTCGCGCGTGTCTTTCTTTCTCGCTCAATGAGCAGCGCGTGAAAATTGGAATACGATCAGATCGCGCGATCCTCCTTTCCTCGCTGTCGCGAGAACGACGTCATTCTGGCTGACGTGGCATACGGCTGACCCAGCGACGAACGCTTCGTTCGTGGGCGTCTCTCTCTCTCTCTCTCCCTTTCTCCCGTGGCGATTATCTTTTTACCTACCCACCCTGTCCGCCTGGCTTGCTTGTTTGCTTGCTTGCTTGCTTGCCTGCCTGCCTGCCTGTCTGCCTTGCCCCCCGTCGGTCGGTCCGTTTATGTGTCTGAGTGTGACGTCGTTGCGTGTGCGACCTCGCTCGTGTGCGCGCGCGACGTGTCCGTAACGGAAGTGCGACGCGCTGAAAATGGGAACGCGCCCGCGCGCGTGCGTACTCGTATGACGAAAAACCCGCCCGGAAAACGAGACCAAAAAAAGAGGAGAGGGGGAGGCAAGAGGGGGACGCGCGAAAGAGAGAGAGAGAGGAAGAGGACGGCTCTTCCTCTCCGGACGGAGTCTTTTTTCACCCCCTTTTCCCCCCGGCTCCGGAAATAACGACGCTTTCACTTCTGCGATTTTAACCGTACGGCGGCACGATTCTCTTTTTCGACAATAACGTTGTTTCGTTCTTTCTTTTCTCTCTCTCTGAATAACGACGAGCAACGAACGTTCGGTATCCCGAGAGAGAGAGAGAGCGACAGAGATAAGGAGCGACGGAGCGGACCTTTGCAGTGCTCGCGATTCTTGCCGGGAGAGGAGAATACGACGAACGAGGCGGGCGAACGAGAACGAATTCTCGCGCGCGCGATCGTGAATCGGCGGACAATGTCCGAAGGTGTCACGGGCTCGCGCGGCCCCGACGTCCCGCACGGAGACGGGATCGGCGGAGCGACGTTTACGACGAGCGACAGACCAGGGAGACGTCTCCCTTCTTTCTCTCTTTCTCTCGCTCGTTCGCGTCTCCGCGTCGTTCGGAGTAATTCGGTAATCTCTCGGCAAGGGCGTTTAGAACAGCATTGTGGATGCAGCGAGTGAAAAAACGAGCCGCAGGCAAAGACGTAGAGTACGAGATCGGTCGGACAGATGCGTGTTATTTACTCTCTCAGCAGTCAGTATAAAAATGTAGCGGTTTATATGACGATGAGCGAAAACTTCGAAGATCGAAACTAAACATGGCCACATCTGGAACTATTCTGAGCCTCTCAGCCAGACGCCCGTCGCGGAAACCGTCGGCGGCGGCGGCGGAAACAGGCGCGCAGCGGGTCAGGAGGGAAAGCGACGCGCGCCCGGCCAATCGCGGGCCCCGACCGCCGCTCACGTGACCGCGCGCCACCCGCCCGCGCGCCACCCCGCGTCCACAAGTCCATTCCCCGCAATCCCCGCCAGGCCGCTTTCTCACGGCCCGATCTCTCTTTCTCGCGAGACGACGGGATTCCTGAATACCGCTGCGTTGCCGTGTTTGCCCCGCGTACACGGAACCTCTGCCTCTGCGCGAAAGGCGTGACGCGCGTCTACTATGCGCGCTGAAAACATGTGGTCCCCCCCTCTCCCCCGCCCCGCGTGAACGCAGGTGCGTGACTCGGCGTATCTCCCGAGCGCGCGCGACGCACGGGCAACCAGCGCGATGAGCACGGAAAATGATGAACGAAAGATCGTACATACAACCTGCAACGTCGCTCGACTCATTTTTCGACACTTGCACCTGATTGCGCAACTATGTTCTTTATTTAGTCATTAAGTAAACTTGTTTTTCGATGTCATTCGATAATGAGTCACGTGCACGAAAAGAATGATGTTATTAAAAAATGTAAAGCTGATAAAGAGTATATAATCATTAATCTTGTAGAAAAAATGCGAATATTGTAGATTCAACTTTCACTCTTATTTTTGTGGTAATTACCGCTTGAAAAATTTTAAGTGGTAATTGACATTGTTTAAAAAATTGCTTATTCTTTTCATAAGCGCGTCGATTTTAATTTGTATGTTCTTTTTATTGAATTAAGATTTTAAGAGAAAATTGAAAAATAGAAGATGCATAATTTAGAGATTTATTTTATTAAATGATTGAAAACATCTTCCATATATAAATCTCCAATAAAATCTATTTAAAATTGTTGCATTTTATATTTTGGGTATTATTTTATTAATTTTGGCAGAGATAACAATGTCGTATAACAAAAATTAATTTTAATTTGCATATATATAAATGGAATAGTTCTTATTATTTTTAATATCCTACATACTTTGTATGAAAATTTATATCTATCTCGCCGCGTTCGTGCATTTCTAGCGCGTGTATTTGGCGAATTATTATCGTATTTCTTGACACATTTCGAGAAAAACATTATATCTTTCTTTTAATCTAAAATCTTTTTCTTACATAAACACAAAATAATTTACTTGTACAAAATGTAAGGCACATATATATTGACATAAATTGCAATCGCAATTCTTACGAAAAGTATTTTGCGACGATCTTTTTGTACAAAATCAACTGAATTACAAATACAAAAAGAGTTATAAAAAAACATGTATTCAAGTAAAATCTTGAATGGTCACAGTTCTATTTTTAAAGAAAATTATTGTACAAAAAGTTTTTTAACAAGGTAGTTTTCTGCAATTATATTTCTTATCACAATATGTCGGCGATATCTAACTCTTAAAGATGCAAAATTCTGAATGCTAAACAGATCGTCACAAAATGAGTTATTTTACTTGTTCATGTGAACGATGATGGAAAACAAAGGAAATACCGCTAGGCCAACACTGTCGTAACGGTATGTCCGGTAAATGTCGCGGATTGTGCGAATGTCGCCAGTCGGACAGATCGGAATTGCAGTCGGATTGCTCCGATGGACCTCTTACTTCGATTCCATTGACACAACGTTTGCATTTGAACCTAAATAAAAATAATAGTATTATCTTTTGTCCAAGATATATAAAAAAATAATTCTAAAATATTTATAAGTTTCAGCGATTTCATACTTTGCGTGCGTATCAGAAACCGTATTCTCTTCCAATTTAAATAAATCGCGCAGATCGTTTATAGTGAAATGCCTTGCTACGTCGTCCTCTTGATCGACCACTGTGGAACTCAACGCTTTCTTATGAGCTTGCCTCTGAAAGATTTTCTCTTCTATCGTTCCAGTCTGAAAATATAAAATGTGTATCGTTTATTTTATGTTATCGATTTATAAATATAAATATATTAATTTTCATGTGTATTGAAATATTTTTATTATTAAATAGAATATTGTTATAAATCCTGTTACTAACAGAAAGAAAACGATAGACAAAACACGGCTTCTTCTGACCGTCCCTCCACACTCTGGCCATCGCTTGGTCATCGTTTGCGGGATTCCAATCTGGATCGAACATGACGAGACGATTTGCACCGATGAGATTCAAGCCGCATCCACCGGCTTTCGAACTGAGCATAAAGATAAAATCGTTGCTGCTGTCACTATTAAAATTCTCGACTACTTTCGCTCTTTTCTTAATCGTCATTGTACCGTCGAGCCTCACATAATTGTAGGAACGTTTGTGGCAGAGTTTCTCGAACAAATCGAGAGTCTGCGTGTAATTGGATACTAATACTATTTTGTCGTTTGTTGTGGTTTTAATAGACGCTAATAGGCAATCCAAAACCATCAGTTTACCCGATAATTCTGGTACTAACTCTCTGAAACAAAGATTATTTATTCATCAAATGACATTTTATCAAATAATAAATAATAAATTAATCTTACCTTGTCGAGTATTTTGGCGGCAATAACGACGCAGCTTTCTCAAATCCTTCTGTCTTTTCCATGATCTTGTCATATATCAAGTCGGGATGATTACACAACTTTTTTAACAGAGTTATGGCAGCCAAAGCAGACAGACTGCCTCCTTTTTTTTGATTATCATTCTCTGTATAATGAATATAAAATATATTTTATGTTTCATTACTGTTGAGACATTATTCTTTATCTCAAAAAAATGACATTTTTTAAATTATTAAAGATATACCTTCCATAGATCTTTTTATACTATCACTCTGTATAAAATTTTTGTAGAGACGCGTTTGCAGCTCTCCCAGCTTTATGCATACCACAAGTTCGTGCTTCAGTGGCAAATATTTCGAAAGCAAGGCACTAGTACGTCTAATGAGACATTTATTAACAATAGATACTAAGTCAGTCAAACGTTCCTGAGCCAGTTCACGTTCCTTGTCAGTCGCAGCTGCATCTTGACCACGTAATATAGGTGTCTCGTACTTCCTTCGAAATTCCTGAAGGAATAATTCCAGCAATATAAATTTTAATACATAAATTATAATAAGTTACTTGATACAAATATTTTATTTACCTGTGCAGTTCCCAATAATCCCTGATTAACAAAGTGTACGAGAGAAAAGTATTCTAAGAGATCATTTTGTATAGGCGTTCCGCTAAGTAATACTCTTCTTTTGGCTTTCAAACCCATTAGGGATTGGTACGTTTGATTTTCAGAATTCTTTAAGCGGTGACCTTCATCGCACAATACAAGGCCAACTTCGTCTTGGTGCAGAACGTGCGCATGTAAGCGGAACGTTTCATAACTTATAATGAGAATGGGAGTCACGCATCTACCATAAGTTTTCATGAAACGGGTGAGTTTCATGTCAATTTCTGCTTTCTTTCCCCCATCAATGGCGAGAGTGTTGACCATGTTATTCAACCATTTATTAATCTCATTGTACCAATTCTTCACTAGAGAACTGGGCGCGACTATAATTGCTTTCTCTATTAGTGGCTTAGCTTCTGGTCCTATACACAATGCAAATGTTTTTCGATTATTTCTTTTAACTTCTAATTTTGTAATTTTAATATTTTACCTTGCTTCAATAATGTCCATAACAGAGTTATGCACTGCAGCGTTTTACCAAGACCCATTTCGTCTGCCATAATGCAGCCATATGCATCTTCTATACGTTTGCCTGTTACACATTCGTACATAAATTTTACACCCTCGCGTTGATGCGGCCGTAACACATTGCACAATATAGGATCTACAACCACAGGTACAAGCAGTTTGCACCTACAAAATTAAACATGTAACAATAATTGGCGGTCAATCTTAAAATATACATAAATGTGAGCTGCAACAACAGTACTATAAAAATGTGCATATATTTAGAAATGCATGTACATACGGATCCACTTTCAATCTGTCATGCTCCGACAATTCTGGCGGTGAGTACACAATTAACGCGTTCGGATCATCAGGATCATGCAATGGTCTGCGTGGTCCTGGCAGACGTAATCCTAGAACTCGTCCAGACAATTGGTAACCAGGTATTGGTATTTGAAAGGGTTTACTGAGAAGTCTCCTCACTCTCTCTTCCTATCAATACCATAAGTTACTTACACTTTAATAAAACTGATAAAGGTATGGAACAAAGATTACGATTTACAACTTACATGCTCAGATACTATTTTCTGCACCGTGTAGATGCCATTATCAGAAAGAGGAACAGCTTTGCGTTCCGGTATCTGTATATCTTTGACATTCTTGGAAGCTCTTCTTTTCGGCTCCTGCGTATAATTCTCCGACTGAGTTAATTCTACAATGTCCTGCGGTATGTCCAAGAGCAAAGGCCGTTTCCCTCTTTGACTGGGCGCTGATAATCGAATCTTGCATACAATAAACACACAAAAACAGATATATTATATAAGTACAAGTATACAAGCCACTTCATCCATTGTCATTTACTGACTCTATTACAGCATGAACATAAAGATTTGGTCAGACAAACAAATATTTCAATCCATTTAGTTGGATAAACTCTTATCTTTCATTGCCTTTATCGTTCTGAATTAATTATTTTATCAAATTATAAGCACATGATAGTTTACCTAACCCTATTTTTCTATTGAATAGAAATTTTCAGAAATAATAAGTCAATAAGAAAAAAGATAAAAGTATCTGTGAATTATTACCATTTCACTCACTCAAGCACTCATCCTGTTTAAAAATTAGCTCAGCTATGCCGTAATTTACCGCTATCGATAAAAGTGGCGCGAACCGGTGAGCACACACAAGAAGTCTCGTTCAAATTTAATCAATCTGACATTACATGTGCCGTATGCAGCAGGTTTTCGCCGATTGGCTAAATAAGTTCCCGACAGCCAATCAGCACTTACGAAAAAATGTATCTCCCTGCGAGTTCAATGATAGGCTGTAAACGACAATGGCTGGAGCATGTGCTTCATCTTTCATAAGTGGCAAATTTAAATCTCAGGAAATTGGAATCTATTCTTTGTTATTTAGAAGTTTTTTTTAAGTACGTATTTTTTCGCCCTTTTGTCGATTTCAATCACAATGAGACGTATTAAACGAGAATTGTAGCTGCTGTTGAAGAAAGACATTTTTAAAGTAAAATTTGTAAATTTGAAGAAAAAAGACCGAGATCTATTATTTAATCTAAAAATGTAGTCGTTCACTGTTATAATTACGGATAAAAAGGCGAAAATTTAATATTAATATAAAAAAATTAATAGTAATCGAGTAGGATGGACCGAACAGCACCACTTACAATTAAATAAACGAAGCGCTTCAAAGACAACAATTCTCCTTTAATTCTCTATTTCTAACATATACAATTTGTCTTTCACAAGACGATACACACGATGACGTTTTCGCTCGAAACATTCTCTAGAGGTAACTGTACATATCGTGTTTAAACATTTCTTCGTCAAATTGGCTCAAACGCATAAAGAATCTTATATATGTGAATTTCGTAGTGGAATGTTGGGAACGCAGAAGTACAACGCGATCGTGAATTTCTCAATGCTTTTCGTCTACGTTAATACTGAATGATATATTACACTTTACAATGGGTCTGTTCTTTATCGCTGCATTGCTGCACTAGTTAGAACAAAGTTAGAACAAGAAAAAGTATATTTGTTTTCATTCTAGCTTCGTGCACTGGTGCAGTAGTGCAGCGAAAAAAAACAAGCTCAATGATTGCTTGGCGTGAGTGAGCATCGTCGCTCTAAAGCACGAAAGACATATGCTTCAAATATTGAAACAATTTATATATCTATATGTATATATATATATATATATATATATATGCAGTGTTTATTTCCATGATAGAGATAACATATGTAGTCTCGGATTTGCAACTTGCATCTTTTGCATGCAAAATCTCCCGGGATAAATTGTTCGTAATTTTTCAGTTTACTTTACATATCAATATCGTTATCCATTTTACACCCTCATTGTACAACGTCAAAAAACGATATATGATATATTCTGTAAGGTTGTAACGTAAACCTTTTTTAACAGCTTGCAACAAAGACGCGTTATCCTTTCATCGTTTTTTTTCCTTTATTATTCGAAAGTGTATATGCCGTTTTAATTATTCTCTTTAATTATTCTTTTGTCACGTTATATCGATCTTTCTTGCAAACATACAAGAATTGGCGTATTTTATTCCAATTAATATCGAAGAGAAAGTAAATCGGATTTGTACGCGCAATTCCATTGAAATAAGCTTACGCATAAAGCGAGACAAATAAAACGATGATTAATGACGAGAATCTCTTGGATAGAATTCTGCGAGGGTGCTGGCTGGGATTCGCTTAAGCATCTCCTTCGGGAAGATTCGCAGAAGCTGCCAGCCGATGTCCAGTGACTCGAAGACCGTGCGGTTTTCATAACTGCCCTGCGAGATGAAATTCTTTTCAAATTTCGACAAGAATTCCAAGTATAGCAAATCGTCCGGCGTCAGCGCCTCTTCTCCCACGACGGCCTTCATCGCCTGGACGTCTTTTCCAATGGCGTAACATGCATACTGAAAGATATTTAGATATTTAGAATTATAAAAAATAATTATACAAGTATATTTTTAAATAACTGTAGAAAAGGAAACTGTGCAAAGGAATATCATAATTTTATTTCACGGGCTAAAAATAAACTTGTAATTCTTTTTGTAATTTATGACGACTCACCAATTGATTGGACACATCAGAGTGATCCTTTCGCGTCATACCCTCACCGATGGCGGACTTCATGAGACGCGACAGAGACGGCAATACATTCACGGGTGGGTAGATCTGCCTGTTGTGCAGCTGACGATCGACGTAGATCTGGCCCTCGGTGATATATCCGGTAAGATCGGGAATCGGGTGAGTAATATCGTCGTTCGGCATAGTGAGAATTGGGATCTGCGTGATGGAGCCGTTGCGTCCCTCCACACGGCCGGCACGCTCGTAGATCGTGGCGAGATCGGTGTACATGTAACCGGGGAAACCACGTCTACCCGGTACCTCTTCACGAGCGGCTGAGACCTCGCGCAACGCCTCAGCGTACGAGGACATGTCCGTGAGAATGACCAGCACGTGTTTCTCGCACTGATACGCCAGGAATTCGGCCGCTGTTAAGGCGAGACGAGGCGTGATGATTCTCTCGATTGTCGGATCGTTGGCTAGATTCAAAAATAGGCACACATTCTCCATAGAGCCGTTCTCCTCGAAGTCCTGTTTGAAGAAACGCGCAGTCTCCATGTTGACACCCATGGCCGCAAATACGATGGCAAAATTGTCCTCGTGAGAATCGAGAACAGATTTGCCGGGCACTTTCACAAGACCTGCCTGACGACAGATTTGCGCGGCAATCTGTAAAAAGTCAAACGAAATCTCGATCCAGAAAACTGAATTCAATTTCGGAGAATATATGCATTAACTGTGTTACAACATTGACAATTTAGCAGCAAGCAACAAAAAAGTATACCTCGTTATGCGGCAGACCGGCAGCGGAGAAGATGGGAATCTTCTGGCCACGGGCGATGGAGTTCATAACGTCGATGGCCGATATTCCGGTTTGAATCATCTCCTCTGGATAGATACGAGACCATGGATTAATAGGCTGGCCCTGAATGTCCAGGTAGTCTTCCGCGAGGATTGGCGGTCCCTTGTCGATCGGTTTTCCCGAGCCGTTGAATACGCGGCCCAGCATGTCCTCGGACACCGGGGTCCGCAGAATGTCACCGGTGAATTCACAGTGAGTGTTCTTCGCGTCGATGCCAGATGTGCCCTCGAAAACCTGGACCACCGCTTTGGAGCCGGAGACCTCCAAAACCTGACCGGAACGTAGGGAGCCATCGGCGAGCTTCAGTTGTACGATTTCGGCATACTTTGGAAATTTCACTTCGTCCAAGATCACCAACGGACCGTTTACTCCAGACACTGTCTTGTAAGCTACAAGAAACAATAACTAATTATTAACTAAAACTCAATTTTGCATATTGTTTTCTTCTCCTGTTCTTTTGATCAAAATATTGAAAAAAATTGCATTTAAGAATTTTATCAAATAATAAATTAAAAATATAATTTGCACATTTTCCTAAGTACTTTTAATTTTATATTCTATTTCGGACATATAAAACTGATACATAAATCGATACTATGTATGTACTGAAAAAAAATTCTGGTTAAAAAACAGATGAATCAGAAAAATTTTGTAGGCATGATCGAATATTATAATAGGAATTCTGGTTATTATAAATTATAAAGTATTGAGTTCTATTATGATAACCAGAATATTTGATCACACCTACAAGATTTTCTGATTCCTCCGTTTTTAATCAGAATTCTTTTTCAGTGTACATATAATTTATTTAAATTAAATAAATAAATAAATATAATGCAAATGTCAAATATATATATTATTGATATATAAAATGTCAACATTTTATATATTAATAAATTAAATATTTGCATCTTTTAAGAATAATCTCTATCTACATCCACTGAACAATTTCATTGCTAATTCATAACTTCCAAAATCGATATTATATAATATCCATACGGCATTTGTCCAGCATTTATATTGTGTTATATCATAATTTCGTGGATACAAAACGCGGGTTACGCCCACAGGTGAAAATACCGCAGGCTATTTAAATACCCGTGAATTAAGAAAAACAATATCTCGGAGAATTATCCTCGCGCGTCCTCGGATTCCTAGAATCCTGTCTCCAGATTCTACAAGAATCTAAAAGGATGCGGGCGAGAGCGGCGCGGCCACGAAGGCCGCTCGTGCGAGCACGAGTTGTCGTCCGCAGTCACATGACGCTGGCAGCTCGAGAGAGCTCCCGGAAACAACAGAAATCTGCGAGCGTCCTCGGGGAAACGTTTCCATCCCGCTCGCGGATTAGCGAGCCTCTCGGGCGAATCTCGTCCCCCCCCCCTCCCCCCCAAGGGGATGAGCATTAATGCGCGAGAAATTGTCAAGATACGGGATTTCAGGTGGAATCAGCTGACCCGAGGTCGGCGGGATCGATCAGACATGCTACGCCCAATCGCGGATGCCCCGCGTAGACCGAGCGTCCGCCGCGTCTACGTCGTCCCCGACGACGCGGGCGGTTACTTACTGAGACGGGGATGCGCTATGAAGTCCCGGGACACGGCGAGCACGTGCTCCTTGTTCGCCTGGTGGTTGCTCATGGTCTTGGAATACATCTCGGAGGCTGCGATTACACCGCGACACGTCTCACGCTCGCGCGTTATCCGTCACTGCTCGCTCCGACGAACAGCAGAAGATACTGCCTCGCCGCTGCGTCAACGGGGAGAGAGAGAGAGACAGAGACGGATTGACACGACGGCGGAGGGAGAAGGGATAGGGAATGAAGATTACGGAAATTGCGAGAGGAGAGCTCTCGGGAATCGGCCTTCCCTGGGTCTCGCGTCTCAAAACGTGAATCGCGTTCCTCGGAATAAACCGCGAAAGATCACGCAGACGTGCGGCTCGGGAGCGAGAAAGAATAGCGGCGGCGGCGGTGGGAGGGATGAGAGAAGGATGGAAGACGAGGCACGTGCAATCACGTGGCTCGGACTATGTGAGTCGTTAGACGGTCCTTTCGAACGAAATTTGGCAAAAAGATCGGTATTCATCGCGATGATAAAACATGCTAAATTAAAAAAAGTTGACGTTATTATTCGTGAGATCCATATGGATATGGGAAGTACCCACAATTCCTTAAATTCTATCCATCGAGTGATGAAAAGTGGCGGTTTCTTTAAATGCATAATGACGGGATCATTAGCGCTGTAATTATTGAATAATTTCGGTCGAACCGCAATTTGTCGCTTGAATATGTATTCGTTGGTGTTATCGAGATAATTGCTGCGTTTCGACATTCACTGCCAATACTGAAAATCTATAGTTTACATCACGTACACTATAGATTTTCAGTACTGGCAGTGATGTCGAAACGCAGCCGGTTGAGATAATGAAATATCTACAACATTAATAATTCTTGAAAGATATTTTTTAAGACATAAAGTTATTTTTATTAATTTGATATTTTCGTGTAACAGAAAAGATCAATATTTATTTTTTAAAAATAAATCTTCAATCTTATAGTAGAGCATTTTTATCGATCATCTTACACGAATTACGTAACAGTTCTCAGGCTGCAATTATCGTCTACAGTTTATGAAACAATCCTAAATGCGAAGATTTCTATAAAACCTTCGAGAAATACATATTTGGTTCTCTCAATTTAATTCTTCAAGATATTTATTTAAATTATTTTTTACAATAATCGAACAGGCGCGAAGATATGTCTCGTCGTAGCTGCACTTTCTGCACCTTATTTCCTTCTATCTCTCTTTCCTTCTAATGTCCATTTCGGTTTAACTTACTTTTCATTTTTTTTCTAATTCTTAGGATTAGAAAAAGATAGAAAATAAGTTAAACCGAGATTAAAGTTAATCTGCATTGGTAAAAATATACATGAGCGGATGACACGCTTCCATCAGTTCCATCCTGCTTTCAGCGCAGAAAAGTACATACACGAAACGCAATCGCCACGACGTCAGCCGCGAGCGCTCGCGAGAACTCGTGACGCCTGTGACTCGCGGACACTCGACGCTACGTTCACGTCATTCGCGACACGGCGCGACATTCGCCGACGCTTTATCGAGGATCTCGGATTCGAGGTGCGCGCGGCAGCGGAGTAGTGGTCACCGCGTTTCCCACTGACGTGCGCGGGTAGGAGGGATTCAGCGCGCGTCGCGGCCGCAAGTCAGGGACGTCAAAAGTCAGTCGAGTTCAGCGCGCCCGCGGGAACGAGTACCTTACTCGGTGAACGACGCGATCGGACGGACGAAGCGATGGCGGCCCTCAAGCGAATCACCGGCCTCACCCGGGCGCTCGCGACGATGACGTCCGCGTCGCGGCCCTGCATCCAGCACGCCACGAGGAAGACCTTCTTCACGTACGTCAACGAGCCGTCGATGCCGATCCCCGGCAAGGAGCCCTGCTGGGTCAAGACCGCCGACGAGGCCATCGAGCAGGCCGAACTCGACTCAGGTAATCGATGACTTCGTATCCTTCGTCCTCTCTCGAGCCCGACCTCGAGGAGAGACGCGTCACGATCATCTCTCACCAGATCAACCGGATGTTAAATCACCAGTCGAGTGCCCCACCGGCAACTGATCCCCCTAATGTCGACTTTTTTTCTCTGTCTATATCGTAGGTGAGACTGTAGTAGAAAGGGAGACAGCGATGTGCTTTATACTGCACGGAATGTTGGCGCAGCTAGTTATTCAAATCTAGTGAGTCTCGATGACGGGTGACTTAACGGATCTGCGTTGGTCATCATATACTTGCAAGCTTAGAAATGTCTCAGTCTGAGGCTCGTCTGTAGAGATCGATTTTCTAGGATTTGTTACAAAGTGCTTACATTGTATGATACTCCCATAGTCACTCCCATCATGTCGATAGAATTTATTTCGGTAATGTCAAACCTTTCCATATTGTTTGTTCCATATTGATTGCTCGATGTTATCCTTCCTGAATATTTATGAGCTGGAGCCAGCTCCATGTTTCTAGGCTGATTGGATCATCCGATCTAGAACGATCGAAATGCATACGCAGTTTATCGTCAAATTGCAAGAGCGACCCATTATGTATATTGGACTTCCTTCCTAACGAGCCGCTTATCGCCCTCGCGATTGGATTAAACGTAGGCACGCATGCGGCGCGATAGACAGTAATGCGCTGTGAAGTTTACAACGTTTATTTTGAGCTAAGCAAATATTTGCATTGAGAACTGCTGTTTGTAGAGATCCAGTTATAAGTAACAAGTAAACCTTATTGTTCTTATGGAGGATAATTTTCAGAAACATATATGTATGTAGAATGTCTCGTATAAGTTTTAAATAATTCGCAATATTTTGCATTTTTAATATCCAGATATTTAAACGTGATATATAAACGATCTAATTTGTACATGTCACGCGATATTTGCGCGAGTGTATTTGCCGTACATTTGTCATTTCGAAAAATTTGGCCGCTCGATAAGTCACGCGTATTTGCGTTCGGCCAAACTTCGCGCCGCGTCAAGTCCCCACTTGTGAAATAATCGATTGCCAGTGCTGACTCGAGATATACTTAGTAAGTCGCCTTGAATTCCCGGCATTATTTTCGGTACGTCCTTCGCCTAGACAATATTTTACGGATAAATGCGCCCATGACCAAAGCAAATGTCATTTATTTTTTTCATCATTGTTCGTTTGTTATTTTTACGTGTGTACGTTTTTTCAGATCAATATGCTTCGCGTGTAAAACTTACTATTCATCGTACACGCCTATTTGTCTCACATGCAAATTAGCATTCAATAAGAGTTAAGTAAAAAAAGATTGTTTTTTAAGCGCACGTGTTAGTGAAAAGACTGCACTCATGTTTTTTAATATTTTCTTGATAATTGAAACTTGATAACGTTTAAAGACAGATTGATAACGAGTAAATTTATGTACAAAAGTTAAAATTATCTGCAACATCAAATTAAAAAATTTCAAGTTGTACATAAAAATGAAATTATCTATGTAAATACTTCTGACATATTTCCAACTAATGATATATTAATAGATATCAATATTCATTCATGCTTTATGTATCGATTGAGATTGGATCAAAATATTGCTAATGCTACTTGATACCAGTATTACAGTGTGCTTATTGAGCAAATTGTTTCAGCGTTCGATAAAATCGATTTGACATATATGATTTATGACACCGCGTAATTTATGTTTTTGTACATTACGTATCTGCTGATGAAGGAGACAGTCGATCGACGTTAACCAACTGTAAAAATTCTTCCTGTTGTTTCTATTAACTCGATTTGCGTAAGGTATTAAGAAACGAATTTTATTCTTTATTTTACACATACAATTTATGTATCATCTAATATATACGTTTAAGAAGATCCACACGGATATTACGTAAATAATATAAATCTAAGCCACGCAAAGCTATTTCCAGATTTACATCACAGTATACCGGTTTTTTTTATCATGATACACAATCTAAAATGACGTCATTCTGTCGTAAGGTGCCCTTGATATTCAGTACCGTCTAATGTATTCTTGTTAAGGATATTCTCCAAATGAAGACTATTATTCTCTAAATGATTTCTCTACGAATTTTTAAAATCTTTATAATTTACAAATGATTTTCAGATTTTTTTCATGATATACTCTTTGCCTTTCAATTCAATGGAAAAATTTCTCTGACAGCTGTGTAGATGATACTAGAGAATCTCCATCGCCAACATTGACCTCGACACGCATACGTAAATATGCAGATATGCGTTTTATATGTATATACGTAAATATCAAAGTCTAGCTCTCGCTTAAATATAGCCCGCCACTGACAACCAAAGTTTCTTAGCGTTTTACTGCAGTAAACCAGATAATTTTGAATGAACATACCCCGCGGTAGCGTATAAACATCTGGGCTGCGTTCAGAAACTTTACCTGACAATGAGTGAAATTTCTATTCTTCTATCTTTATTCAATTTTCAGTAAGTAACAAAGATAGAAAGATAAAAATTTTACCCAAGTGAAGTTTCTGAACGCAGCCCTGTCCTATTCTCTTTCTAAGCGATGACGCTCGCTTTACACAAAGGAATGCACTTTAGACACATTTATTTGCAGTCTCAAATCTATTTCAATATCTCAAATCTTTGAAATTGCCGGCGGTATCTTTCAATAAAAAGAACTCGTTCGTCAGTAATTAAAACATTGTATCATGTAGATATGAGAGATGAAATGTCATATGTGATCGCATAACATGTATATTGCGGGTGTGTATATCACATATGATAAGATTCGAGATAAAAAGTATTTATTGTACACAAATTAAAAATTCTCGCTTATTATTCTTTATATTATTTCCAAGGTTTAAAACTGTTTTTTAATTTTTATAAATTATATAAAATCTATACAGAATATTATATAACACATTGAATAAGATCTTATATTCTTAAACGTGTCGAACAATATAATACTGATGGAGGGAATTCTCGTGCTTAATTCCTATAAGATGTGTGCGCGATAAGAACATCTGTCGAACAGTTATCCGTCCGTTATCAATGACGTCGATTTGGTAATAAATGTTATTTTCTCGCTAGATATAGATAACATTAACATTTTTTTAATGTTGGAAGTGCGTGTGGAATTGTCAGTTATTCTCCAGATAAATGGAATAAATTCTTCCTCTATGATAATTGTTACTATTATTTCACAGGCACTCTAATTTAATAACATAAGTAAACGAAATAAATATCTAATACTTAAAGATTTACTGATAATATTTACTAATAGATATGATGTTCTTACGATAAACTGTATAAACATTAAACCATGTGCTGCAGTCTATAGTGTATTGATGTGGATTCCAAAGTACAAAAATTCTCGAACGTTAGCTTTCTATCAGCGCGGCACAAAATAATATTTTCTTTGTTCTTTGTTAACCTTTGTAATTGAATATGTGATTACAGCAATAACATTCTATGCTATGTACGTACGGTAATGTTCAAAAAAAAGGTTGATTCTCGCTCATCAAATGATTCACTACAAAAATACGCCGATAAGCTCTTGTTATTCGTTGTTACAAATTACATTGCGATTAAAACTATGTTTAATGAAAATTAGCTGCGCAGATGCATACCATATCTATAAGTATTACATTTTTACAATCTAAGATAATATTAAAGTATGAGGTCGAAAAATTACAAGAGGCGTCGTCACAATGATGTAAACGTTATTTTAGGACACGGAAAGATGCGTTCAAATGCTATAGTGCGCAAAAATAGATTATAAAATCTTACTGTTCGATTTTTCCGTGCCGATTTAATTTCGAATAAATTTTGTTTTGATAGAATCTCGATTTGTGCATAGAAATGATTCTCAATTCTTTTTTTTTATTTGCAGATCAGATAGTGTACGTTCAAGGCGCTGCGGCGACACCCGTTGAATTATTAAGAGCGATGACTGACTATGGAGTACGCTGCGATGTGAGAAATGTTCGTTTGTATCATATGCATCTCGAGGGGTCAGCTCCGTTTGCTAAACCAGAAAACGCAAGTACGTTTCATGCGCATACGTAATCTCCTGCTGCTTGGTAATATCTCAATAACAACTTGCTATTTAGCGTATTGTTGTGCTCATCGCACTTTTCTGCGCCGCACAGCTGGCTCCGCATGTCCGTTTTGTCTCTTAATCGCGTTTTGCATAATTTTCCGCCCGAGCAACCCCGTATCTAAAACTTTAATTTCCTTTCAAAATTGTTTGCAAATACATTTTATTTTAGACACTTATTTTCTAGAAAGATAAATAATAAGATTTTTGAAATCTGAGAAAAGGATATAGCATTAAATTTTTGCTAAGAAACATCTATTTTGAATTGATTAAAAGACTTTAGAAACAAAATCTCTCTGCTGAACTTAGTCTTATGAATAATTCTTTTTATTTAATACGTTTATGTATGTTTAGAGCATTTCAGATCTATTAGCTTGTTCATCGGCGGCAATGTGCGACCCGCGGTGAACGCGGGCAACGCCGACTGCATTCCCATTTTCCTGCACGAGATTCCACGTCTTTTCAATGAAGGCTATTTAAAACCTGATATCGCACTCATTCACGTGTCTCCACCGGACGAGAAGGGTTACTGTTCCTTTGGCACCAGCGTAGATTGTGCCCGGGCTGCCGTGAGTCATTCCAAACATGTCGTAGGTAAATTTCGGAAAATCTCAAACAGTCGCTCTCCTCCTCTTGATGGGTAGAGTTTAAGAGAAATCTAAATTGTTGCAGCCTTAGTTAACAAGTACATGCCTAGGACTTTTGGCGACGCTCTCATTCACGAGAGCCACTTAGATTTCGCTGTGGAACACCATCAACCACTGCCGATTCATCCAGTGAAGGCGCCCTCCAAGGCTGAACAGCTAATTGGCAAACATATCGCTGAGAATCTGGTGGTGGACGGCGCCACGTTGCAGCTGGGTATCGGCAGCATACCCGACGCCGTATTGTCGCAGCTGGGTAATCACAAGGATCTAGGAATCCACAGTGAGATGTTCAGCGACGGTGTGGTGGATCTCGTGAACAAAGGCTGCATCACGAATAATCAGAAAACGATGCACCGGGGCCGAATTGTCGGTTCGTTCTGCGTGGGCTCGGAGAAGCTCTACGATTTTATGGACAACAATCCTTTCATAGGTCAGTTTCTTTCATTTGAGATTATTGCAAATTGATATTTTGAAATGACTTATTTAACAATTTTTATCTCTTGCAGAGATGTTGGTGGTAGATTACGTAAATGATCCTAGAATAGTTGCTAAACAACCGAAGATGACAGCCATCAATTCGTGTATTGAGGTAGACATCTCTGGTCAGATCTGTTCGGATAGTATTGGAACAAGAATGTACTCCGGCTTCGGTGGACAGCTAGATTTTATCACGGGCGCTGCGATGAGCGAAGATCGGCAAGGAAAGCCGATTATAGCGTTTCAATCGGTCACCGCTAAGGGCCATAGCAAAATACAACCAGTTCTAACATCGGGTAAGTAGATAGAGCTATCATTCGCTAAAAGTAATCTTTGTTTTTTTATAAACATGAAAATTTAGTACAATATAGAAATATTTATATGTATCTTTAAATTAAAACGGCGGAATATTATTTTAGTTATAAACTCAACATGTTATCTTAGAAAATATTCAAAAGAGAATATTTTATTTAGATTTATTTTTAATCTTATTTTAGAATTATTGACTTTCGCATTGATTTCAACATACTGCAAATATATGAAATGAATCGTAATTAATTGTTTCGTTATTGTGTGCTAATAGGCGCTGGAGTAGTCACCAACAGAGCAGTAGTGCGATATGTCGTAACGGAACAGGGAATTGCTAGCCTATTCGGCAAGAGTCTTCAACAGCGTGCGTACGCATTGATTCAAGTTGCTCATCCCGATCACAGAGAAGCACTCGAGAAATCGGCTTTCGAACGCCTAAAAGTGATGCCTGCCCCATAAGCCCAAAATGCACGATATAGGAAACATCATATTTAAATAGCATTTTACAATCGGTTATCCGTGTGCTTAGGCACACACAATGGCTAGCCATCAAAGAGTCACGAAGAGTCTTCTTGTACATATTGTACATGCTCTCTTAGAAGACAATTCGCCGATCTTCTAGAATAAGGGAGAGGGAAAGGGAAAAAAGAGAGGGAGAAAAAAAATATGAATTAGATTGAAAACATGCTAAATTGTATCATTATGTATGTAAGAATAAGAACCCGTAACATGAAATCGCACTCGTTTCCATATACATAGATATTAATTTAAGCCATGTGTATTTTATATCGTGAGAAGAAGAACGTGTTCGCGCCTTGGAGTACGATTCAAATAGAATATGACACTGTTTCTAGACGTAAACATTTTTTATATTAAATCCGTCAACGTTCTTTTATATAATTTTTCGTGTTACCATTGTAATAATAAAGTTGAAATAGTAGTACGCAGAAGAAATATATAAGATGAGAACGCTGATATTGTTGATACTTTATTGTGTTTCCCCTACATGTTTTTTATGTTGAAATAATTATATTATTTGCGTTTACATGGTTATATTCAAAATGCGCAAAATTCACTTCATATTAGTTTATCTGCGGAGTGCGGATTATATATTATATGCTATCGAAAAATCGAATGCTGCCAAATCAGATGTTCAAATGGCAACGAATTTATTTCGTTAGACATATGTGGTCAGCGAGATTTTTTTAGATTATGTTTCGTGTAAATTTTTATTATACAAACGTTGTATTGCCGCCGTTATCAACGAGAGTTTGTGGATTTGATCTTATCGGTTTCAAAGCAATGAGAAGATGTTCCGAAATCTAAGATTGGTGTTCGGAAAAGTTAGACACGCGAAACCTATCCAATTATTATGTAAACGATACATGCAAAATTTAAGGGAACCTTCTCAACCTTTAAAACGATGTCCAAAATGGGTTTGCGTGGAAGATGCAGTAAAGATTATAAATTCAGGTATTTACAACCGCATTACATTTTAGTAGATTGATATTTTATCGATATTATTAGATGTTTACTAGAAAAAATTTTTTTCTAAAAATATTTTAATTGAATAATTAAATTTAATTAAATAAATTGACAATTTATTTAGAAAATTAAGATTTTCTAAAGATTTGTATAATTCTAGTACATAATATATTTTTAATTTAAGTCTGTTTATCCGTCTAGTCCCAATTTTTAAATTGTATTATTACAAATGCTGCTGTAAAACAGATGGTTCTTGTAAATGAACTATTTTCTCTTCCAGAGCATTTGGTTTTTATACAAGGTGGTGCGGCCACGCCGATGGAATTAGTGCGTGCTATGACTGAGCACGGAGTGTGTAATAATTTGCGTGGGGTCAGATTGGTGCATATGAATCTCGAGGGCGAAGTACCGTTCGCCAATCCAGAGTATGAGAGTACGGTATTTGCGATAGTTAATTCCCATCGATAACACGATGCTAATAACCGAAAAATAAGTAATAAATCTACGATAATGTTCAAGAACACTTCAGGTCAATCAGTCTCTATGTGGGCACCAATCTCAGAGAGGCAGTGAACGAAGGACGGGCGGACTACATTCCAGTATTCCTGCACGAGACCCCGAAGTTATTCTTTGAAAAAAAGATCGTGCCAGACATTGCGTTAATTCATGTGAGCATGCCGGACGCACGTGGATTCTGCTCACTCGGCGTGAGCGCGGATTGCACCCGTGCAGCGATTTGCACTACCAAAGTCCTCATCGGTTCGTCCTGTGTTAATAATAATCATAATAATTAATAAATAACAAGACAAAACTATTCTATATAATAGACAAAATTATTCTATATAATAAAATAATATCTAATATATATGTTGATCAGAAAACTTGGAAGACAATAATTAACTATTATTATTATTATTATGTCTTTTACTATAGTATTAACATCTTCAAATAATTTATATCATTAAGAAGCATTTTTTTTCAGCGCAAGTAAACGAGCACATGCCGAGATCGTTCGGCGACACGTTGATACATTCGAGTCATTTTGACTGGGCGGTGAGATATGACTGTCCTCTGCCCTGCATCGCTTGTCCACCTCCCAACGAGCTCGAGCAAGAGATCGGTAAGATAATCGCGCAGCGGTTGGTCGAGGATGGAGCGACACTGCAACTCGGTATCGGCTGCATCCCCGAGACGGTGCTCTGCTCGCTGGTCAATCACAAAGATCTGGGTATACATTCTGAAATCATTTGCGACGCAATGATCGATCTGGTCCAACACGGCAATATCACCAACAAGTGCAAGACCAGACACAGAGGACGCATAGTAGGCTCCTTCGCCATCGGCACGAAAAGATTGTATGATTTCCTGCACAATAATCCGGTCATTGGTAACTATATAGACCAATTGGTTTATTTCGACGATTTTGCGTTCTCGGAAGTTCTTGCATTCTTTTACAATTGCAATTATTGCCACGCCAGAGATGCTAGCGGCCAATTATGTAAACGATCCCCGAGTGATCTCGATGCAGCCGAAGATGACGGCCATCAATTCTTGCATCGAGATGGATCTCACTGGCCAGGTGTGCTCGAACAGTCTAGGCTGTAAGATATATTCCGGTTTCGGCGGCCAGCTGGATTTTCTTCGAGGCGCGGCAATCAGTCAGGACGGTCGTGGGAAAGCCATTATCGCGTTTCCCTCAGTCACTAGCCAAGGAGAGAGTAAAATACAACCGGTGCTGAAACTCGGTATGAAGGGATCAGATTCGGCGAACAAATACTGCGAGATAAATCTTATTACTCAATTAATTATTTACAAAAATTTATCATGGGTACGTTTTTTACAGGGGCTGGAGTAGTGGTAACAAAAGCTCACGCGCATTATATAGTCACGGAACATGGAGTGGCGGATCTCTTTGGTAAAACCTTACGACAAAGGGCGAATGCACTGATCCAAATTGCGCATCCCGATCACAGAGAATGCCTCGAAAAGGCAGCATTCGAGCGCTTGAAATCCAACCCGACGAAATATCTGTAATACTTGTGATATGTAAATACAAGTCGTGTAATAGTCCAAATCTCGTACGGATAATAAATTTTGACATGAAGAACATATAAATGCTTGCGTGTATAAAATAATTAATTTTGTCTTATAATAAATACAATCTCAAAGTCAAAAATATGTTGCACATGTTGCAATACAAATGTCGCAATTGTAGGAACATTCATGTACACAGCCGCAATATGCTGCTCTCGATAATTTAGATTTCATTTATAAATGAACTAGACAAATAATTTAAAATAAATAAAACGTTAGAAATCTATGCCTTCCGGTAAAGTCCCCTCTTTTCTTCTTTTCTCAACGTTCTCATAATACTCCGAAAAATCTACGTAAGGCTTAATTCTAGCATTTCGATCCGTCATTCTGGCGCCAGGCGGATACAAATCTGATGTCGTTGATGTTTCAGTTGTCGATGTGTCGGCGTTATTATCTGTGACGCCCGTGCTGGTGCTCGATAAATCCTCGTTGTCCGGTATACTGATCGGCGCGGTCTGCACTACAGGGTTAAATCTGACTGACTGACTGGTTGGACTCTTCAATGCATGCGGCAGCGGGAAGTTGAAGTTTCGCACTAGAAGAGTTATATCGTCGCGTTTACCAGTGGTCATGGTATTCTGCGTGTTGCTCATATTTACGTCATGGTGAATTCTCACGACTTTGTCGACCACCGCTTGGGCGACTCCGGTTAAAGTCGATTGTACTCGAAACTAGAATCACAGACATTTGAATATAAATTTACACGAGATACTAAATGAGGATTGTTTAATCGAGATTTGTTTGAGTCAACTACCTGTTCAACTGCTATTAAGGCTAATTCCTTATTGACTTGATCGGTACCGGTCGCTTCCTCCAACGATTTATATAGACCGCGCGACATAAGCAATAGAAATCTACAGGATTCATCCAGTTCGATACTTCCGTGAATCTCCGGTTCGGCGATGATCGGTTCCGCCAAGGAAGCTGTTAGCTCCTCGAACTCTCTGTATCCGCCCTTGACGAGATAATTACCGAGACAACGTGTATTTTCCTGATTTCCAAGATGAGATCCTGCAGTATATATATTTCAATTGATCAGAATCCCTTCTGATCAAAGCAACTTAAATAAATAAAATACAATGAAACTTACCTTGTCTGACCGATTCAACATCCAAGCCCAATTGAGATAATCGCAAAAGCTCATCCTCATTTCTTAAATCATGGTCAACGCTCAATTGTACAACTCGTAAAACTTGATTACTGTCTGTTTTGCACAACAGTGCCCTGCTGTCTCCGACATTCGCGACGTACAGCCTCCCTCTGTAGACCAAGGCTACAACAGCACTAGTCCCAGCTGACAGCTCACAGTTTAGTGCATTTAACTTGTCAACCTGCAAAAAAAAATTGTAATGAATTGAAAAAAAGTAGTTACACAATTTTAATACTGCGCGACCGACCAAGTCTGGAAACTTTTGGTAGGTCTCATAAGAGGTCAGTCCATCAGGTATGTCGAACTGCAGACTAGCCCGTTCTGCTAATAAATCACCAATTGATTCCTGATATCCTTTCTCAACTGCTATGAATGCCTGTCTGTAAAACAAATATTTTGCATGTAACAAGTAAAAACTTTGCAATTGCAATATATCTATTAGCTTATTCATAAATATATATATATATAAAAGTTATTGTATAAATTGTTTCTCATTTAAGTTCATTTTATGTTAGATCAATGAAGTTTTTACCGGAGAACTTCCTTTACTTCTTCATCAGTCGATTTGCCATTCAACTGCCCGAGTAGGATTTCCGCAGCCATCCTTTGCATAGCAAAATTGGCTGCTTTAGTACCCTCATGACCGTCGAATACGGCATAAAGAAACGTAGAGTCGTCGTATCTACAGTGAAAGCTACGATCCTCAAACGGATGTTCCTCTTGTCGATATCCATCCTCTCGATAGATTTGATTAGTGGAGAAGCCCACTCCTGGAACATCACATATTTGTCTTCACATTTCAATAACTCTACTTAAAATATTTATCATTTATTTGATACATTATTTTTTATTTATCAGATAGTTTTAAATGTAATAAAGTATCAAAGTATAAATTATAATTGAAATAAACAGTCTTGAGACATAGTTTTTCATGACGAGTCGCACTAGAGACAAATAAATATTATTGACAAAAAAGAGTTAACATATTGTTTACATAAATATCATAATAAATTTGTTAGCAAAAGTCAGTTATAATTTTTGAATTAGAAATTGTTAGAAGATATGTAATCGAGTTAAGAAATAAAAATATATTTTCTATCAAAAAATTAGCTTTATGTCAGATTGTATTATTGCTAAATATTTAATCAAAGTTTTAAAATAATACAATATAAACATGAGTATTCCAACAATATGAACATGAGTGTTCGACCACTTTCTATTTATGAAATTTGAAATGTCTGCAAACTTCTCCTTTCCCTTCTTTTCAAATTGAAGTACAGACATTTGTTCAAGAAACTTGAAAGTATGTTTTTGGAGATTTTTTGAGCCGTTCTAAATAGGTGAAAAGCTTAAACGATAGATATATTTGTCTAATAGATAATTATCATTTTTTACATTGTATTGTAAAGGAAACAAAGTAAAACGTACCGGACTGTTTGCAAACTGGTAGATCGTCCGTCCAATTGTACTGGCTATCCTGAAAGAGCATCGAAGCCGGACGTTCTCCACCCGAAGACATTTCTTCTTATTTTATTTCAATTCAATCATCGAAATGTGGCAGAAAATTATTTCGCATGTTAGATGTTGAAACGGTCAAACTTTTACTTAGCTGTCGAATCTCGATAGTTGAGCTCAGTTGAGCTTTCTGCACTTTGTTGTCCCTCCCATTCCCTCTCCTAACCTTAAAATCAAGGTTAGTTCCAAAAATGAGATAGATAAAATATAATTAGATGTTAGAAAGAAAGAGAGAAAAATATAAAGTACCAAAAGTTCAGGTGCAAAAAGTGCAGTAAAACTGTAATAATAGGCCTGTTCTTTTTAGCTGAACTGGCTGCACCAGTTCAGAGGTTATCCTTTTCCCTCCATATGGAAAGAAGAAAGATAACCTCTGAACTTAGCAGCCAGTGCAGCCAGTGCAGCTAAAAAGAACAGACTTAAACAGACTGTGTATTATTCACTGTATAGTTGAAATCGTGTGAGATACATCGTGCAAAGTATTTTACTTACTATTAATTAGATAAAATAATGAAACATAAGTAATTAATGTTTTACTATATCGCAGTGTAGCGATTTTTCGAACTTTTATCGTAGGCACGAATATCTCCACCATGAATCAGCATAATCAGGATAACAACGAACCTCCGTTAAAGGTTAGTTAATCTATTTTGATAAGATATTTTGTTATATATGTGTATATATATATATAACAAAAATATATATATATATACACATATAACATTCTATTTTATAATATGTACATTTTACAATCAAGTAATCAAATATCTTTTAAGTATTTTGTGGTATATTTCTTTATACTGTGCCTCAAACTGTATTCTCAATGCAGAAGTACAGAAGGAAAGAGGAAGAGGATAGTCCTTTGGACACAGATGACGAATACGAGCCGTACGTATCTGCCAAGCATCGTAAAAAGCAGTTGCTCACGAAACTGGGTAAACTTGGACAGTTAAAAGAGGAAGCTACCAATGGCGTCGGCAAGAGCAGCAGCGAGAATGAGAAGGACGATGCCGACAACGATGACGGACAGGTCTGGGGAAGGAAATCTAATATCTCTCTTCTTGATCAGCACACCGAACTGAAGAAATTAGCCGAAGGTACAAAATTTCCATGAACAGAGTTTTTAATGAGTGTCAACAAAGAAGCGTTCCAATTTAAGTAAGACTAATGCATGAAATTCTTTTTGCAACAGCCAAGAAGGAGAGTGCCATGGAGAAACAGTTGAAAGAGGAGGAGAAGATCCTGGAAAGCGTGGCTGAGAATAAAGCTCTGATGGGTGTGGCTGAATTGGCCAAGGGTATTCAATACAAGGATCCTATCAAGACCAATTGGCAGCCGCCGAGGGTGATACTTAATCTTGGTGAGATGCGTCACGAGAGAGTACGTAGGAAGCTCAGGATACTTGTGGAGGGTGACGAAGTACCGCCACCCTTGAGAACTTTTAAGGAAATGAAATTTCACAAAGGAATTTTGTACGGACTGGAACAGAGAGGTATCATCAAGCCAACTCCAATTCAGGTCCAAGGAATACCCACAGTGTGAGTCTCCAATTACAATAATATTAATATTGTCGTGCCAATTAATTATATTATAATACATTGAGCGAATGTTACAAACGTTAAATACTTACAGATTGTCTGGTCGTGACATGATCGGTATAGCTTCCACCGGTAGCGGTAAAACATTGGTGTTCGTTTTACCTATCATTGAATTCTGTTTAGAACAAGAAATCGATATGCCATTTATCAAAAAGGAGGGACCTTACGGTAAACATTTACAGTAATAAAATCAAGTAATGTAGTAGTATCTAATAAATACATATATTAATGTTAACTTTCTAATCTCTGTAGGCTTGATAATATGTCCTTCGAGAGAGTTGGCTAAGCAAACCTATGACATAATTCGGCATTACACCAATAGTTTAAGGCAAACGAACTGTCCAGAAATACGCTGTTGCTTGGCGATTGGAGGTGTGCCGGTTTCAGAATCATTAGCCGTAATTAACAAGTTAGTATTTATTATTATTGCTAATTATATTTTTATCTTTAATATATCATAAACTTATTTTCTATGTTATTTATAGAGGCGTACATATAATGGTAGCCACACCGGGACGATTGATGGACATGTTACATAAAAAGATGGTCACTTTAAGTGTATGCCGTTATCTTTGTATGGACGAGGCAGATCGCATGATAGATATGGGATTCGAGGAAGATGTGCGAACAATATTTTCATTTTTCAGGGTAATTATTATTTTACATTTTTTTCATGCATGTTGTGTAATGTGGAATGATCAAATGTTTATTAAATGTATAAAAATAATTATTGCCTATTACAGGGTCAGAGGCAAACGCTTTTATTCTCCGCTACTATGCCGAAAAGAATTCAAAACTTTGCGCGTTCGGCGCTGGTGAAACCCGTAACGATAAACGTTGGCCGCGCCGGTGCCGCATCTATGAATGTGATACAGGAAGTGGAATATGTCAAGCAAGAGGCTAAGATTGTTTATCTCTTGGAATGTCTGCAAAAGACTGCACCGCCAGTCTTGATATTCGCAGAGAAGAAGCGCGACGTGGACGCCATCCACGAGTATCTGCTCATAAAAGGAGTGGAAGCTGTCGCAATTCACGGTGGAATAGGTATGTGATATTTCGAATACATTTTATATTTAACCTTAATATAAAAACATCACAGGATTAATTATAGTGAATTCAAATATCATGAGTTAAAGATATTCATTTCATTATGTGCTTTCAGATCAAGAGGAAAGATCACGTTCGGTGGAAGCGTTTCGCGCGGGTCGAAAAGACGTGCTTGTTGCGACAGACGTTGCATCGAAAGGACTTGATTTCGCCGATGTGCAACATGTTATTAATTACGACATGCCGGACGATGTAGAAAATTATGGTAATATATTATGATAAATAAAAAATTTTGTAATATAAGGAAAAAAACGTGAAATAGACTGTTTCATGTACTTTTGTAATTTTTAGTGCACAGGATAGGACGAACTGGTCGTTCCGGGCGTACCGGCACAGCGACGACTTTCATTAATAAAGCGAACGATGAATCGGTATTGCTCGACCTTAAACATCTGTTAATGGAAGCAAAGCAAAAGGTGCCACCGTTCTTACTAGAACTCTGCTCAGAGAATGAAAAATATCTCAATCTGGGAGGTAAGATAATAAATGATTTTAGCTTTCTTTTAGCCTTTATTTCTTTTGATCATGAAAATTTTATCCCGTTATATTTCTTAGAAAGAAATCTTAAAGATATTTTTTTTGTTTTATCACAGACGAACGTGGCTGCAGTTACTGTGGTGGACTCGGACACAGGATCACAGAGTGTCCGAAGTTGGAGGCCGTGCAGAATAAGCAGGCGTCCAATATTGGGCGTCGCGATTATCTGGCCAGTAACGCCGCCGATTACTAAGGAATACATTTCAAATTATATTTATTGTAAATACGTATACAGAAAAATCTTTTTTTATGATAATTAATATTATTTAAGCAATAATCAATAAAAAATAAAAAATTAAAATAAATACTCGAAATAAACATTACATACAATTTATCCTGTATAATAATTTCTATTGTAATTTTTTAATAGTTAATCAATTTCTCAGTATTACATCACTAAAAATAAAAATTTATTTGATAAGTACGAAAATTGCATAAAGCTCGAAAATTCTCTTGTTCTTACCATCTTCAGAGATACGATCATTTCGACTAAGAGATATATTTCGTATAAACGAAACAAAAGCCGTCGCATGTCAGTGATTTTTTTTTACATACTAAATTACAAATCTTTTTGGCCTGTCATAATACAAAATTCCTGTGTATAATGGCAAATTGATTTACCCGGCCTTAATTGAGCGCCGGTTGTACGCTGCCGGGATGGACCGTTAACATATTGCAAGCTTTCGCAACATGAAAAAATACTAGTTCTATTATTTGAGCTTCAAGAAAAAATCGTCGCGCTAACCGGAAAAGTTTATCCTTCAGAAACTCCAGAAAATACATTTTTACGAGGCTTTTTTATGCTTCTTTGGTAATCATTCTTAAGTCGATACGTATTTTGGATTATTTTCTTTGATAACATTAAACAAGCAATCATAATACAAAGTGTGTCATAAAATATGAATGTTCATTTTCCCCACGAAAACGTCATATCAATGTGTTTCAATCTAAGTATAGAAAAATTATTACGTCTTTGTTAAGAAAAAAATTTTTTAATTAAACTAAATGTTACATTAGATTTCTAGATAGTAAAGGCGGAAGTAATCTCTATATCACTATGCTGCAATAAAATCGTATAATAAAGCAATAATGTCATATAAAAAAATATTGCATATCAAACATATTACATATTAAGAGTTACTTAACATCAACGATGGCGTCCCGGAGACCGCGAGTCACGAAAACGGAAGCACTACGGCAGGCGAAGACTCAGTCTGTGGTAAGAGCATATGAGCAGAGAGAGGAAGCGGCGCGACAGCCACCAGAAACTGCTGGCAGAAGACGGCGATATACTCCAGCCGAGCCTAAGAAAGTTGAGTTTACCAGACCGGCTATGACGAAGTCGATGATGGCCCGGGTACAGGCCGCGGAGAGGTTGAAGGAGGAACTTGAACGGAAGTCTAGGGAGCATCACGGATTGGCGCTGGGAAGAGTGCCAAGGAGGACACCTGCCCCGGTCATGGGTGATCCTAGGTGAACTTTGAAAATTTTGCACGGCTTTCGCCGTATGTTACTTCAGCTGGGAGTCCCTGAAACTTTCAACGTTGCTTCTTGAAGCAATCATAAAAGATTTTTTCCTAATACGCCTCTTAAATGTTTTATAATTTTTTTTTACCTCTCCATAGACTTGGTAGAGAGAGGGCGGGACCTTCGAGGAGACGCACCCCGACGCCGTCTCCGCCGGTTTCGCCTCCTTCGCCTCCTTGGTCGGCTTCGCCGGTTACGCCTCCTCCGCCGATTATGCCTCCTACGCCTCCGCTTCCTTCGCCTCCTACGCCTCCTACAGTGAGAAGGCCGGAAAGACGAATGGCAATGGAGAGAAGAGCACCGGAAGCGCCTATCCCGCTTCCGCCTATCCCGGAAAGAACTATAGAACTGGCGAGGTCCATGAACGCTCAAGTGATTCAAGCTGAACCGGTCGGCGAGGGCACGATTGACAGTGTTGTGATACCACCAAGAGCAGTGAGCGAGAATCGCACCACTATCGTCAGCATCCCTCAACCACCCGTGGTCGAGGCAGCAGCACCCGAAGTGGCGAACCGCTCGATGCGAATAATCAGGTGACTTGAGAGCATCTCGACGTTCTGGAAAAAAAATAGATGAACAGACATAAGTTAAAAGAAATCCATTCTTAAGATAAAAGTTGAGAAGTCCCAAATTTTTTAAATTCTTTTTTGTGTTTAAAATAAAGGTTCAAATGTAGAATGTAAATAAATATTTATTTCTGCTGCAATTTTATGGTAAAAATTTGGAATATGTGCCTCAAATTTAACAAATTAAATTTATGATGAATTCATGATGATTAAGAATTTCATTGCTTGCGGAAAAAATAATTTCGGAGATTTTTCTTTTATTTGTTTAATTCTTAGACTAGTGCAATGTTTCAATGGCTTATTGATCATGAATATTGTTGGGTAGTGAGACTCTCGATCAACAAGACGCAGCAGAAGCCGCCGCGGTACAGGGCAGGTTGGAGGATTTGCAGGATGCAAGGCGGGACCTTGTCATGGCCGTGGCGAATGTCGGCGGTAACGCTGTACAACTCCCGGAAACTCCTCAGAGATATATTCAGAGGTAATATCGTGAGAAAAAGAAGAAACAAGGAATTAAATTTTTGCAAGCTAAAACCTGCTGTTTAAATAAATAATTAAATTGTAATTTTAGTCGAATTTTATGAAAACCAATGAATTAAAAATATAGAAATACAAACCGATCTAGCTATATCGGATCGGAAAGTAGAAAAAAGTTTTCCGATGAAATTTCATCACTATTTATCGGTGAAAGAATCATCAAGTTAATCAACGTTTGATGTAGAGCCCCTGATATCGAGACCGAGATGTTCCGTGTTGAATACGGTCGAGAACATCCAGTTATCGTGGCGGCTCGCGAATTCGTCCAAAGAAGCATGGCCGGGATCAGGGAGCGTGAGGCAGCTCGTCCAGAAGAACTGGAGTTCCAGCGGATAGCTGAGCAGAGGTTACCTGAGGAGGATCTGCTCTTTGATATGCCGTTCGAAGAAGAAGAAATTTTCGAAGATCCCGATATATCCTGGGAAGAAGAGACGGGTATGCCGATTCCATCCAGAATAAGAGCCGCCGTGCGCGATGTACCGAGGCGCAGGGTAGAATTCGAGTATCCTTCTTTCGAGCCGGAACAGCTCGAGAGATTCTTCGACGTGGAGCGATATCCGCCAACTACGCCAAGTCCGCCACGTGGACCACCACCCGGTCGCGAAACCTTACCGGCGGAACTCTGGGAATTCGAGGATCCTTGGGCGTCTGCGTGCGGCGTCTGTCCGCCGGGAGACGTGTCCGATCTCATCCAATTCAGTCCAGTGCCTGATCTCATCCGTTTCGAGACTCCTTAGTCTCCCGACTATCCCGTGTGCAAGCGAATCTAATAGACTTTCCGTTTTCGAAATTTCGGGATGTTCCGAAGAACAGGTATAGTCAAATTTGAATGTATGGTCTCATTTTCTTTCGTTGGTTTGTTATATTGTATTAAAATAATTAAAATAATTTTTGCAGAAGTATATATAATATGAAGATTTAATGAAGAAGATAAGTCGATTGGGCATTAAACATTCGCAGAAATATGAGGAACATCATCAACATCCGTCCTGCATTTATCACAGAAATTGTCTTGAAATATATATACATATACATACATACATATACACATACATACATATACATACATATACATACATGAAATATATATACAAAAAATATATATACATAATAGATTTTTAAATAAATATTACAGATTTAAAAAAATATACATGGCTTCTATATGTAATTTGTCTTTCGAAATCGGATACATTAATAAAGATTGTAATTTATTTAAAAAATATACACTATAAATAAAAATATTATAAAAAAACACGCATCTGTACAAGTAAAAAGTAAACTAGTAGCTTTCAAATTATTAATTACTTCTTTGATATTTTAATTTCAAATCTTGATATTAATTAGCACAAAAATTTAAAAGAATGTCACAAACAAATAAACAATTTATCAGAGAAACTGGAAGACAAATATGCGTTTCACTGTTATTGTTCAACTTTCTATCACATATCACGTTATACATATATTTTTATTAGAGTCCGGACGTTCGTGCACTATCTGGTTCTCCGCGCGTGACACGGAATCGTGCACGAACGTTCGGACTCTAATTATTACATAGAACTCAAATACCATACCGTAAAAATGTCGCAAATAAAACTGTACGGCATTATATAGAAATTAACAATTCACCCCTGAGACAGATACGTATGCAGACGAAATGATAGACTAACATTGACGATTCTTGACATACTATAATTTCGTTCCTTCTGCGACAGATGCTTAACTATAGAAAGAATCAATGGAGAATTGCATGCAGTTCTTTCAGAGAAATTGAATAATCATGTTAGAAAATTTTTTACGAGAATACAATACCAATCGGATACTATTGTCAACTACAGGTCTTTGGCCGTTTCAAAATAAATTTGTGAAAAATTTACTATGGACTTTCTGCTTTTTGGTCCAAATGAGTTATTATCCATTTGAGGTAATGGATATTAATCAATATTTTTAATTTAATATAATTAATAGATATTTCATTAAAAAAATACTTCTAAACACTGTTGATAAATTTTTATATTTTTATTTTTTTTATTTACATATAAGCTCATGGTGACAAAAATAATATATTTTAATGTGACATTTGAAACATTTGTAACAATGAACGATCGATTAAAGAAAAGTTTTCATTTTAATCGTACTTCTAATGCATATAAACTTATGCATATATTAAGAATAATGATTCATTATAGATATTACTATTGTATGATCATCTGGACAACACACAATTAATCTTTGACGGTTGCTTTCAAATTTTAATCTCGACTTCTTTCATCGTAAGGCATTTGAATGGTGTCTTCAATTATGACAAAGTATGTTCTTTAAAAATCGTGTTATCTTTGCTAGCACAATTTCTCTTTGGTTGTGCTTACTTCGACGCAAAACTATTTAAGATATTATGTACATTAAATCATTTTTTCACGTTTCTGTTGCAATCAGTTGCGATGGATATACGAAGCCATCGATGATCATTGGAATATATTTACGGATGATACAGAAATTCGAATTATGAAAGAATATTCCATGCTATCGCAAAAATTTGTAAAATATTATTCAAGTGAGTATATATTGCAAAGAATGAAGCATTAATAATTCATATATTTATATAACAAATAATTAAAAATTTTACGACTTGATTAAGAAATCTAGATTACTTAAAATGAAAATTAACCCATTACCAAAGCAAAATAAAATTTAATAGAATGTCTTAGATAATTACAAATCCAATTGTAATTGAATGATGATAGCTCTAGAACTGCTTTATATATTGATGTCATTGAAGGGAAATAAAACATTTTTTTTCATAATATTACAGTATTACTTTACGCCACGTTATTGGTACTTATAATAACGCCGTTAACACCGATATTCCTAGATGTCATAATACCTCTTAATCAATCACGTCCGAAATTCTTCGCCATCGAAGTCGAATTCAGGGTGAATAAAGATGAATATTTCTTACCAATTTTTTGTTATATTTCCACTCTAGCTATTGTGAGTATAAACATCGCAACAAGTGTTGATACAATGCATATCACATGCACCGCACATGCGTGCAGTTTATTTGCATCTATCAGGTAAGTAGATAAAATATGAATAAAAGACACATGTAATAACACAAGTGTAACAATTATTATTACAATCACAATATTCCAATTTTATATATATTTTCCGAAAATTAAATAACATATGCTACGTGTTATACGTATCTTACTTGATTTGTGCAAAATATTGCCAAATTTACTTTGCAGTAAACAAATGGAAAATATAATTTTAAAAGTTGACAATAACAATGATAGCGGCAAAAATAAATATGGCACAAAGGAACTTGATTTGTTAAGCGAAGAAATTATATACCGGAAATATATAATATGTTTAAAAAAACATCAACTTGCTATAAAGTAAATAATTTTGATGAAATTGCTAATTGTCTTTTTGTAATATTGATACGGTATTACTGCTTATACTAAAAAATTAACATTGCGAACATTATTCTTATTCTCCAGATTTGTCGATATATTAAATTCATCATATCAAGGATATGCATTAGTTATATTAATAATAGTTATTGGCGTCTTGAATCTGATCGGACTTCGAGTAAGTGTAATTGTATAATATAATTGTATATATCAAATAACTCTGCCTCTTCTAATATAAAACATAAACTTACAATCATAAAAATTGTTCATCCGAGACCGATTAAAATCTTCTTTTATTAAATTTCTATTTACATGTACAATTTTTTCAATGCAAATTATTAAAAATAATCATTAATATAAAAATATTACTAATATTTACATAATATGAGATTAGCGTTTTTTAAAATTTAAAATAGTAGTGCAATTCAATATTAATACAAATAATTATGTAATACTTTTAATCTGTTATAGATCCTTTATGTATTAGATCAATTGGAAATAGTGATAAAGTTTGTGCTCATATTCATAGTATCACTGAGTAGTCTGATGATTACATGTTACTCCGGTCAAAAAATAATGGATGAAAGTCAGCACATATTCCACGCAGCGTAATAATTATTTTACACCATAACAAATCATAACAAACGTATCGAAGCTTATAAAGCTTTTTTTAAACAGAATTATGTAACAATAATTTTTTTTATAAAAAGAGCGCTCAAAAGTAATATTTAACTTAACTGCCACATTTAAAATAGTTTCAATATAATTTAATAAATAATAGTTTAATAAAACATAATTTAAAAATTTGATTAAAACAGAAGTCACGACATATATATGTATATAAATATATATATATATATATATTGTAT
>VBVQ01001341.1:7973-36512 GCA_011636635.1 Tetramorium simillimum
GATATTATAATTTTAATATTCATATAACATTAAAAAAATATTAATTTTCAAATTTAATTGAACTTATTGAGTTTACTCTTATTAATTTTTATTATAATGTCGTCCAGATTGTATAATTGCAAATAAATTTGTGTCTATTAATTGAGTTTAAAATGAGAATATTTTATGTAACATTGAATAATTTTAAAATATTTAAATTTTAAAATCCAATTCTTTACCATATCTAACTTGAATGTTAGATAATTTATACTCTAATTAATTTTATTAAATTTTAATACAATTTGTATATTTTATTATTTAACCTTTTATTTAACTGTGAATTGATAGTGAGATTAAGTTAGTTTAAGTGGAGCAATGCTGCCAATAAATTTATGAGATCTAATTCTCTATCGAACTCAATTTCGAATGGCTTACTAGATAATTTATACATTCTGATTAATTCTGTTAATATCTATTATTATTACGCAGAATGTTCTATTATTTAATCTTACTTGGTTTAAGCGACTTGATCGATCTCTTTATCGAAACTTACCTAGATTTATATCGCGAACCGAACTTTCTAACAATCGTCACATTACTGCGAAATCTATTCAAACAATCAATTTCTTGCGGATAGATCTTGCGGGGACGCGCGGCGTAGAACTCGCAAGCTGTTAAGCTGCGGTGGCTGGTTTACGATGTAAATCGAATGACAGAATCAATTATCTCTTCATTCGACTGTAACTTTATGGCTAGTTGGAATAACGGCGGGGGAAACCGAGGAAGAGGAAGAAGCCGCTTCTGCCTTGCGGCGATTGGCGTCGCGACGCGTTAAGAAATGGAAAATTAACCGCGAGAAGCCAGGATTCTTATCTGTTCGGTCGCGGCAAGATGTAAATTGCATTCGGTCCTTAACAGCTTTCGAGTGTCGCTTTAAATCGTTTTAACATCCCGCAAGGATTGTACCGGCCGAAATTATGGTTATTACTTTACGATTGATATGCATCTTCTCAGAAATCTTAATTGCCGAAAGTACTTTTAACCGATGTTTCGTTAATTATAAATCGTGTTTCATATGCAAGTACGCGTATTACGATTCGGTAAATAAAAAAAGATTGAAGATCTAACAGCTTGACGATATTTCCAATAATTTCCTTCGTAACAAACGTACCTACCTTCGACAAAAAAAAATGGAATATTCAGTTATTACAAATCGCCTATTAAAGCTATTAAAGATCGTTTAAGTGGAGTGGTATGTATCTCGCGTAAGTTATGCGGTATTGAAAACCACTGAAATGAATGAAATGTGATTACCGTACTTTTTACTGCAGTTTTACGGTAGGAGCGTTCTACCTCGCGTCAAATTAAAATTGCGTTGAGTATTTCGCGATAAACGGATTAATCGGGCAATTAAACAATTTCATGCGCAATACTCAAATTAATCAGACGTGATGAGTTATACGTGTGCGATGCAATTCGGCGAGTTTCGCAACAGGATTCGGACTTTCGGCGCGGCGTACGCCGCAGTCGGGACAAAGATTCATGAGAGAAAGTGCTTTTAACGTTCTTTAACGCCATGCCGATACGGCAATGGATAACGTAACGGGATACACGTATTTCAATATAACGGGCGATACATGCGTGGCGATGTATCGTCTTTACTTTGTGCCATCCGGTTTCGTTTGCGTTACTATTCAATCGAGGAGTGCGTGAATAAATGCGTGATGCCAACATACGCGACGGACATTCCTTCCCAGCTACCTTATTTCTTTCTTAAGCAAATAATAAGCATGGAAATTATCATTGGAAGAGGAGGAGAATAACAAGCTTGAAATAAAAGATAAATTATTTTACAAAATTATATATATATAAATTATTTTACAAGATACATAAATTAGTTTACAAAATACATAAATTACTTTCGAGTACGATATTTACTTAATTACTTTATGGCATTGAAATAAAGTTGTAAGACATAGTCATAAAGAATTGTGTCAAACGAAGAGATGTGAGAAAAATCTTACTTTATTTTGTATAGCATCATGTTCGAAGCGTTAGCGAGGAAGGAAAAAGAAGGATTGGCGACAGTGAAGCGGAGAAAAACGCAATAGGCGTAACTCTCGTTAACCAAATATATTTAATTCGGTTTTCAGTTGTCGGACAAGCAATCCGGAGTATAACGCGCGCGACAGCAAGCAGAAGATTCGATACGCGTTATTAACTTAAGTGCTCGTATCGGCGAGTAGCAATTGCCGACTAGGCCGCGCGGCCAGATCGCGTCGCTTTTGAAGGTAATGTGGGCCTTTGCTCCCGCAGTGACCTCCTCGTTTTCGTAGTGCCTCAAAACAATTCACCAAAACACGATCAGCTGCTTTGCGGCTGACAAGCACGTTTTAATTTGCATGATAGTCGCCGTATTCTCCGAAATTTCATTTGGCGTCCGCGTGCACCGACGGCCGAGTACCTGTCGGGGAAGGGCAGAAAAACAGCCGACCGTTTTTGAAGATTTGTTCGCACGCGAAAGTTGAGGCGCTTACAAATTTCCTCCCAGTTGAATAATCTCGCTTAATCCCGAACACATCACATTCAGAAAGAAAAGAGAACAAATAGATTTTATTTATTTTACGATTTATTCTTTGAGTCTACAACACATAATTTTTATTGTCTTCAAAAAAGAAGTTTCTCTTCATATTTAAATGAATAATTTTTAACGACATTGTAATGCAAATATTTGTAACCATTTCGACAAATGTATATGCGGGCCGCTCGTATTATTAGCAGAATTGCAAAATTGAAATTCTCTGGAAAACGTGCCGTTCGGTGTTTCACAGTACGTTACTTTGGTCGACGTTTCAATTAAGGCTTTTGCCGCGTTTAGCGGCTAAATGCGGCGGTGAAAATAACGAAGAGTCCGTAGAGAGGAGTAACTCACTTCGCGAAAGTGATTCGATAACGCTCGAATAGCCGGCGGCGAGTCACTTTTACCGTTGCTGCCAATGTGCAGAAGTCCGCGGGAACTGACGGGTATCCTCCGCGTTAAACAAACGCGATACGGCTGGTTCTACGACACCGCGAACAATGCCGTCCCCGCGGCAGTAAGTGCCTCCACCTACACAAATATTGATATGCACGGCCGCGAGCTCGTACAGACGGCTCGTTAAGGCAAAACCGTAATTATTATACTGCGGTGACGACGAGGGACTGACAAAGATGATGCGGTGAGGAGCAATCGTGGATCATCTATACAACGCGATATTACACGTAAAAATAATTGGTTGGCTCAATCAGAAATCTGGATATATTGACCAGAGTGTCTGATGAAAAATGAACAATCCATACTTTTGGTTAAGTTAACTTGACAATTTGGTAACGCGATTCTGATGAAGATAAGCAGACAAGTTTGGTTACACATATTCTAGGGTAACCAAATAAATATGATTGCATTCTGGTGAAAGCAATAAAATATTTTACTTGTGTACCAGAACATTTATTTAAAATAACCAGAAATTATGTTCAATTTTATCAATTATACATGTTACACTGAAAGAAAAATATATAGTTACTCCTGGACCCAATCATAATTTTAAAATATTTCTAACAATAAATATGATTAACTTAACTATATGCATCATTATGTTAACTATAATTATCGTTAGAAATACTACAAAGTTGTGGTTGGATTTAAAAGTAACTATATTTTTCTCTCAGTGTATGTTTATCTAATCATGTTATGTAGTTATAATAACTAGACACTTGTTATAACTGGATCAGTAATAATCAAACGTCAACCGTTGTCAGAATTAGAACTAAATGTTCTGGTTGGTTCCTAAAATATTTTATTATAATAACCAGAAATTCTGTTCAGTCTAACCAAATTTTGTTGAACGAAACATGTCATGTTAATCCAACTGTAGTTGCTTTTTTCGTGTAGATTTCTATCATATACTTATTGTTAGTGTTGTATGTGTAAATACGATTAAAATAAAAGATACTAATATTAATTAAAATAAAATAATAATTTTTTGTTGAGTATTATTTGAAGGTAAAATAATAGAAGGTCAGTGGAAGAAAAATGTTGTTAAATTTAGAAAGATAAAAAGTGCGAATAGATAGTCGTTCAAAAAATACACATTGTGTGTAAAAATATTATCGCAAGATTGTTGTTAGTACGCATTGTTTTTACTTCAAAATTTAATTAATAATTGAAAATACAATATTGTGGTTCTGCGAATATTAATATAATGATAAAATGTTACACAAAATGCTCGACATTTAAGATGCCAGACATTAAACAGCGCAAAATATAGGGGATTTAGGGATGCAAGACGTAAATTGCGAAATACAAACTACCGCGTGCGATATGCAAAGTGCAAGATGAATTTGCATGTCGTTAGTCGTATTCGATAGTTGGAAAGCGGTTTAGCTACATGCGCTCAAGGTGCGCGACGAAATCGTCGCGTTTTTTTATCTCGCGTTGGAGAAAACTTGATTTTTTTCCCCCGTCGTCATCACGTCTCGTTCGTCATCGTCGCCGGTTCGAAATACGCCTACGCATGTATCGACCGGCTAGCCTGCGTTTTTCGCGCAGCCGTGTCGTTAAGTAGGATAATAATCGCCACGGTCGTCGGCACCGCGCTCGCTCGCTCGTGCGCGCCTCATTCTCGTGTGTAATTAAATATCGCTCAAACCGCCGCGCGACAATCATCCTCGTCACGCGCGAGTGCATCGCGATCCAGAGGGGGGAAATTGCTTCGCGCGTCACGCCACGCGGAATCGCGCGTTTACGGGCCTTTCTGTGATTTTCTGGCGAGACGAGAGACGGGAACGTGTATCGCAATCTATCGACTGGATGGCATGAGTGCAAGAATCTTTTTTTGTCGCTCGTCGAATCTGTAATTTCCATTAACATGCATACGAGAGGCGAGGAAGTATGGAGGGAGTGAATTTGAAGTTATTAAGGGACGCTTAATCTCAATACATTTCGCTGCAAAATAGAACATGTAGTTTTCGACCCATTATTATTTCAGTAATAAACGTGTGTTTAAAATGTGCTTGACGTAATTTGCGATTGCAGCTATCTGTCATGTATGTTAAAATATGTCGTTTCTCAAAGTGTTTTTTTTTTTTCATTTCGAAATATCGCAGTAAAATACCAACTGATGCAAATTGCAATAAACACAATAAAATACGTTGTAGTTTTACGAATTTGCGATCGATTTTTCGATAAGTTTTCTAAAAAAAGTCTCTTCGAGTCTGCATGCGATTTCCCTTGTTTCAATCATTTTTGTTTTTTTGATACATTTTTTAAAATAACAATTTATGTAAGACATTCGATTAGTTTTTGGGTGTTGCTCTTTGATGTCGCGTGATGGGTGCAGAGATTGGGGGAAATTTTAGTAAAAATAGATTAGGGATGGCACTCACCCTCGTTGAGTGAACGACACGCGATGAAATACACGTCGGTCAATCAACCCCGAGAGTACCTTCGTTCTTAATTGCAACATCCTACGCAACACCTTCACGTTTCGAGTAGACAGTGTCTCCCCTTTTTTTTCCTTCGTAAGTTCTACTTCGATCTTTCGTGTAATTGAATATTTCGCAAAGAAGCCCGAGAGGAAAATTACGCACGAACTGGTTAAGCGAAATTAGTTATCCAAGGCTGTCCACGAATGCCGCCATTATAATGTTGAGAAACTAAGCCTTTTTTTCTATCGAGGACGAAAGGAAATATCGAGACCGTGTCTGTATGTATCGACATGCCGCAAAAATTGAATGTTGAAGCGAGTTAGAAATTGCAAGGAGCTGACTTCGAACAATTGACGAATCGAGAATAACAAACTTTGCCAGTTTTTTTTTTTCAAATTTTGATCAATTTCGCATTTTATTAGAAATCGACCAGAATGTAAAATCTACTTTTTTAATTAGTTACATATTTCTAAAAGCTTTTATTATCCTTCAAATGAATAAAGGAATTTTTTTTAATTAAGTCGTTATAAAATTAAAAATCAGCAAATATTAAATTAAAACCTAAATCTGAATAATTATTGCCGAATAAGAACAAATTTAATAAGTAAACGCACTAATAAATCCCACAATATATCTCCACTAATAAATAAAATACATAAGATATTGTAATATTCTCCTCGACAGTATTTCAAAGCCGACAGTCAAAACGCACCATTCCGGCGGTCTCGGCACGGTTCAGGTTGCTCCGCAACTCGTCCGGCCAGGATCCTTGGGCACCTTCGCGCCCAGTCGGGGCGCGCAGGCCCTTTTTTCGCCGGCGAAAACGATCGATCCGCACGTATCTCGGCGTTGTAGATTACGTAACCGGCTTGTTGGTGCCCTACAAGCGCGAGCCTAAAACCACCGGTCTCTCTCCCTTCCGCGCCCCCGCGCGCCCCGCGGTCCCTTTTCACCCCGCGCCACCGCTCCGGTTATTCTCCATCCCCCCGTAGTGTCTCCCGTGACGCAAAGACGCGAGTTACGTCATCGCGGAATCGCGTCGTGCACCGTCGACATGGCAACTCGATGCGCGCGCGATCCTGCCATCCTCGTAACCCTTTCCTGTCTATTCCCTCGCGTCACGTCCGCGTGTTTACCATCAGCATATCTCATCTCATCCGCCATCCTCGGGCTACGGGTATTAAATATCATTCCGCGGATTCCACCTCCGTCTTCCTCCTCATTCCGTCTTCGTCGTGCCCCCGCGATGTCCGTCAGCGAGAAGGGAGAAGAGAGGAATTTAAGGATATCTGCGCGACGCCACCTGTCAAGTTATCATTTTGCAATGCATTGTTAATGGGGAGACGACCACTAAAGCCTGTAAAGCGTCTCTCGCAATTTGGATGCGGGGGTTTTTCCTTGATAATATTAACCGTGATTCGATGGGTTGGAACTTTCGTCCGGCACGACGGGGAAGAGAAAGACGTGGGAAATAGGAGAATCAACTATTACTATTGTCAAAGGGATGAGAGAGAATAAACTACGTTTTTGAAAAATACTTTACATCAGAGAGCACTTTGAGCGTCCAAGTTCTCAATGTGTTTGAGGAATTCGTCTGAAGTGCAGCTCAAAGCGCATTTGTCACCGGGGACCTGTTGATCTAATCCTTTTCGCGTTTGACATCAAGTTGATGGTGTCCGATTAAATTTGTCAATGTATCCGCGGTCAGAACGAATGATCCTCCAGAATAAAGTGTCTTTAAAAAATTTATCTCTGGTTTGAAGTCCCTTGAGGGTAAAGTAAACTATTTCAGGAATAAAATAAAAAAAAGAGCATGATTTAAATATTGTGATAATTTTATATTATTACAATTAGTCTTTAATCGTAGATAAAAAATGTATTATGTTCATTTATAGTTTACCTTTTAAACTTTTATAGTTTACTTTTTAAACTTTTCAAATGTCGGAAAGAAACATTGGAAATAATATTTTTTGATGAAACAAATAAACAAAATCTGTAATTTATATTGTTAATTTAGTTAGTTTAGAAAGACGATATGTATGTATTATTAGACCGTTGCATTGATTTCTGAAAAAAATAATAGATAGATATTATGTATAGAATAATGAATTATTAAAACATGATAATTTAAATAATAATTACAATTGAAAATTATATCAGATATGCATTATGTAAAGTATGAGAATAAGTTTTCAATATAATTTTATAAAACTGATACATTATAAATGGGCGGTGGGGAATTACGTGTCTGACAAGCACATCCGCTACTATTTGCCGCGCTATGCGGCAAGATTAGATTTAGCCTAATACAACGATAGTTTTTCGTGGAATTTTTTCCAAAAGATACAAGGGCGTGTCTTAAAGTCAATTTCGTAGGGGGTACGAAAATAACCGAAGTGCGGTGTCGTCGTTGAAACCTCCGCTTGATTGATCGTGACGTATGAACACGTGTCTCGCTATGCTCCGCTTTCAATTTCAACCGAGGAGACACGTCCTTCCGAGAGCCTCGAGTACGTGATCTATCATCGTCATCTTACTCGCGAACCGGCAGGTATTGAACGTCGAAATCCATTTTCGTAGAGAATTATGTACCGTGCATAGCGGTATAAAAAAGAAACTTGGACTTTTCGATACATTTTAAACATTAAATTTTGCTCAATTTTGGATGATTACATGAATGATAATGATTAGAATTTTTGAACATTCTATATGAACATTTTGGAGCGAAAATATTTTGTTATCGATGTCGGGCTTTAATGATCTCTAAAATATTAATCTTATTTGACATTTCCTGTGGAAAAATTGGCATTGCCGTTAAATATAAGTACAGTAAAATATCGTAAATATCGTAAATAAGATACATGAGAAGTGAAATTTGCACAGGAAGTGTCTGAAATAATAATCCAGATATACCAGAAGCATTAACTAACGCGGCATGTAATTAACATATGCGTCTCATTTATATCTTAATTTAAAAGCCTTGAAGTTAAGTAAATTGAGTTAAATGGAATCCAAGATGTACTTTCGAGTATTTAAGACACACATTTGCTTTAAAAAAAAGTCCACGGATCATTGCAAAATCGATGCAATCCGGCCGCAGAGGAGAGGAAAAAAAAGAAACCACTCCGGTCGGCGTGTAGTTTCGTATTCCGGAATTATTTTGTCAAGAATTAAATCCATTGCGCAATATTGCCGCGCAATGGGTTTCATCGGCAGGCGAGTTTCTTCGATGCGAAGGGTACGCAATCTGAATCCCTAATAAAAGGGCCAGAAGGCACGCGGCATAAAGCAGAGACGATCGTTTAAGGCAACCAGATTTTTAAGTTACGAAAGCGGGACATCAATGTTTCAGCCTGAGTTACCTTTTCCTCTTTAATGAAGAGATAAACGTGTTTTTATCTAGAAAGTAAAATTATTTTTATTCAGAAGCTGAAATAATTTTTATCCCTTTACATAGTATAAAAGATGTTTCTAAGAAAAATATCTTTAAGATTATTTTAAAAATAATTTCCATTTATCATTTAATTAACCACTTTAAGAATGAAATAATAAGGAGAATATGTAGAAATTCAGTGTCATCACTAAATGTACTCCACTTTGATAAAATGAAAAAAATTAAAGTTAAAAATTCGACAATTATTAGAATAGCGGAGCATTTGGTCATCAAAATCAAGTGGGTGGTGTAATATATTGGACCATATTCTTGCCACGCATTTAGCGTTGAATGTGCTTATTCCGATTCTCATCTCACGCTGACATTGACCGCGATCTTCGCGTTAAGCAAACAAAACTTGGATCAGATCGCGTTTGTCACATTTACTGCTGAATGTATGGCGGGAATACGGGCCAATATTTCCTCGATTTTCAGAACGTTCCACTTTTCGGGCGTTAAAAATAAGAAAACTTGCACAATTATAGCTAAAAAAAGACTGTCGACAAAGGCTGTCGAATATAAATTTTTGAATCCAAAGGAAAGTGTTGCAATTTTTACACACATTTAGACGAAGGTATCTCTTTTTTTAATGTTTTCGTAAATTAATAGTAACGATAAATATTTTAACGATTAGTTTTAGATTGGTCTTTCCACCGTTAATTTAATTGCCGAACAAGTCTGTTCCTTCGAAAATCGAGTTACAGCGATTTCGCAATGTGCATTTTACGGTTTCGAGATCCGAAGCTTTCGGGCTTAGAATCGAATCGAATTTGGTCATCGTGTCACGTTCGCCGCTCGCACCGGGGACATCGGCAGCGGCTGCTTTCACCTGGTAACTGAATTCACTTTCAAAATTATCATCGTTCCTCGGTCAGCGGGAGATCCGGCGCATCGCGTTCGTCGGGAATGCCTGCTCGATCGGCGAGCGAGAAAATCGGGATGTATCGTTGACCGCGGTATGTGTGTCAAGAAACTTTCTTCCGGGGGATAAAACGCCCAAGAATTTGTATGTACGGTAGAGACTAATCTTTCAATTGTATCGAAAGATTCTTGCAACACCACGGTCGGTGTAGTGGTAATTTCAGATAACTATAATACAAAGGAACGGTATCTATGCGGTGGGCGAAATATGATGCATAAAGAAAAGAGAGAGAGAGACAATAATAAAACCGATACGTGACTTGGAAATTACATTGGGCAATAGATGATTAAATCGCATACAAACGATCGAAATAGCGTCTCATATAATTCAAATGTTATGCAACCTGCACGACGTTATGCAATTGGGACGAGCGAAAAAGGGAGGCGAAGCTTTTAAAAGTTCCCTATAAAAACGCGGGGCGCTCCGCGCTATCTTTATTCCTTACATAAACATTGTGCAAGACTGGTATCATGCAATTGCAATAAATAAAGCTAAGAATAGCATTGATATTTGCGTCGCTCTCCGCGAGTTCCGTTCGCCTTGTATTGCGATGCGGAGACTTTCTATTTCGCCGATGGTATGAATCAACTTTGCGACGCGAAGGCTAAGAGAAAAAGAAACGTACGACATTTTAGGGTTCCCTTCCCTCGCGTTCCGGTGATAAAGGAGGGTAACGCGGGTGTGAACCTGAACTCGGTAGGAAGACTCGAGCGGCGAAAGGTATATACAGAATACCTCAAGTCTACCGGGTGCCCCTTAAAACTGTCAATTCTCCGACAAAATCGCGTTATTTTTCAGGAAAAATTTAATGATAGAATTATCACTAATATGAATATTTTTACAAGATTATTGCAGTATCGATAAAAAAATAGAGACATATATAAATTTCTTCGCTATTTGACGTTACAATCTATGATTTTTTTAGAGATCTACGTAATGATTTTGAGATTACAAAAGATAGTAAATTGATATATTCTCAAAACAGAACAATCATACATATTTATACAGATATACAAATATCGCTCTACTTTGTTTGTCGCGTAGAAAGTTGCAAGACTTTTATTTGGAACAAAAGTCCAGCTGGAAATTGATCGAAAAATTCCCGGGCGGAATGAGAGATTGATGGTTTCCGGGACACCGTATATACGCGAGCGGAGGGAACTCTGGTCGATGGCCGTGGCTGCGCTCGCGTCTGCAGAACAGTTTACAGCTGCATACCCGCGCTGGGGAAGTGTGTTACTACTCGAGCGTAACCGAGAGACCTCGACCAATTTAAATGCGCGATCGCCTTCTACGGATCGCCACTGACTCTGATTCGCGGTGTAGATTAACGTCTGACTTCGGGCTGCGCCGACCCCGAGAGGCACGTCAATCTGAGTATGAAACTTGGCGACTATGCCGAGTGACTTGACACACGAATAACGGTGCACTTTCGTTCCTGGAACCGATCGCCCTTCAATCGCCCAAAAACCATGAATTAGCTCATTTTTATGCTGTTCACAAAATTCACAAGCTCGTACTGTTAGGCTCAATTAATGGTTACATTATTGCATTAATTTAATAATGAAAATTATTAATTTTTAATTTTTTATTGTATACTATTTTAAAAATTGTCTTATAATGAAAGATTATTTCAAAGTCATAGAATTGTATAAGTGCATTAAAAATACAATGTTCGGTTTTTAGAATTTGATAATAGATACAAAGAAAATGTAGAGAGAAAATTTCATAATGAATTGAGTTAGTGCTACAAAAAAATAATAAAATTCCGAGAGAAAACCTTTTTTGTTGGAAAAGTCCTTTCCTTTCTTTGCTTTTCTAGAAATCTCCCTCCGTTTATTTTCTACATATTTCTTTCTCTGTTAAGTCCTAATTTATAAATATAATCGTATAGCTTTTTTTTTATTAATAAATGTTTTTAATATTTTTTATATCTAATTAGATAATTAATTTGACTATTTTAGTCGAATCATTTGAAGTCACTTTAAATTCTCATGAAACTTTATCGCAGTAATTTTTTTTAAAGAAACGAGCAGTGAATTTTTGTGGAATGGCCGATTACATTTCGTTCCTTGCATGCAAAAGTCGATAAAAAACGGTGCGGCTCTCTTCATGTCTTACGGATTGACGGACGTCAATCTTGGCGAGTATTCTCAGTCGATCCTCGCGATTGATACGCGATATCTCGCCGTGTTTGATCACCGCGAGAACAGGTGTTCTCGTCCGTGAAAGTGCGAGTGTCACTGTTGCAAGCGCGCGGATCTTCATATAGGGTGTCTCATAAGTGTCCCCGGTTTTATTAATTAGAATACGATTTGTGTGGAAGAATTTTTAGTTTTCAGTTTGCAAAGAGCCACGACAGCTCACTTGACATATTTTCCAGAAGTATAATTAGTATGAGAATAATGGCGCACCAACTCTCGTAATCAAACTTTTTAAATAGAATTCTCCTTTTAATTCGTTCTTATGATTACGAGAAAACTCGACCTGTCGGTTTTTTTAATACGAAATATTTACATGGTAATATTTAGAATATAAATATTACCAGTACTATCTTGATTTAGAGTAATTAAAAACATCTATCTATTTTATTGCGATACATTGATGACCGAATAAATCTTATAATAATTATAGTTATGTTCACACGTAATGAAATTGCAAATATTAATAAATAGTTAAGAAGCGCCATTTAAATTACATTATTACATATGAAATCTATAAATTGATAGAAAATTATGATATTAAATTATGCAGTTACACACGCAATTTACGAAAGCTAATGCGATAGGATACAGCTGGATTAAATTTGAATATTATATATAATATTCATATATAGCAGAGTGTTATATATAATATTCATATATTCAGAGTGATACGTCAATAAATGTACTGCAATGTATACATATAAAACACACACACACACACACACACACATTTTATATACACGATAGGGTGTTTCATTTAACTTATGTAACTCTCAGTTATTTAATGTTACGTATATATGCAAAATTAGTTAGTTTGCAAAAACGAATAAAGTTAAGTGGACAAGTGAAATTTGACCACGTAAAATTCGCAAGCAGAAAAACAATGTAATTAATTTTTCGCTATTACTGTCTTGTCTTCTAATTATATTTCAGTTATAATTAGTTCTAAAATACGATCGCTAGATTCCGAGGCTTTATTTGGCTTTATTTAGCTAATATAAAGCTCGTCGACACGAGATAAGGATCGGGTGTACATGCGTGTTGAATGCGCGACGGGAAAACGAGGCGTATACAGGCATGCTGATATTAAACGGCACGTTTTACGACGATGACCAAAGTTAGTTAAGACCGTTAAACTAGAAAAATAAGCGAACCGTCACGTCTCGCGCAATCGCGAAATTTATACACGCGTGTATTTTTATTTCCGGGCGTGGACTTTAATTCTCGCCGGCGAACGAAGGGGGGGAAAAAAGCAACGCCGGACTTTACTTACTTTATGCGTCGCATCGCGTCGCGCATCGCGCGTCGTTTGGGTTATCGATATTAATTTCACGTTCGCGTAGGTGTTACATGCGTATTGCGCAGTTCAGCGTCGGTCTTCTTTTTTTTTCTATCTCTCTCTCTCTCTCCTGCGCATATTCTCTTTTCTCCGGAGATTACAGCGGACCGCCGAGAGTTCGCCGTTGGAAATGCTTAACTCGTTCGGAGATGCCGGCCACTTGCTATTCATGTCTTTCATTTATTCCAGCGAGACGACGAAATTAAATTTTCCGCGGTTTCTCGTCGGACAAAGTGCGCGCGGAGTACGACATTATTAAAAACAAAACGGCATCCGAGGCATTAGGAGCGCGTACACGGTCCCGGTATTAACCTGCTTTTCCCGGAGCTTTCCGATACCTACATTCCGCTCTTTACGTTCTTCCTCGCTGTAAATAAGTCGCTTTTATTATCTATCTGCTTGTCGTTAATGACAAAATCTAGCGGGCTCGCAGATCATCTCGAATGAGCGTGAGGTAAGAATAAAGTGCAAGCCGCGCGAAAAATCTCCTGGAATTAACCTTCGACTACGCTTTTTATGCTAGTCAGTTTATCGATCAGAGACTCCAACGGAGCTTGCCTTACTTGCGCTGATATATTTTTACACGTGCTGTAACACACTTAATTTTCTACAATTACTGTAAAAATTGTAGCTTGCGAATTGGTGTTAATTTTTGCATTCATTTTCATAAAGCATTGCGTACGTGTTTGGGGAAAGTTTCAAGGGCCATTTGACGAGTTTTAGAAACTAAAAACTTTCGATTTCTTGCGAAATGAATATCGATAGTAATTTTATTTAAAACAGCATAAGTATCTATTCAAATGATCTTGAATAATATTAATATTAATAAAATCAGCATAGAATAATAATATTCATCGAAATAACATCTTCTAATTTGCATCGTGAGATTTCCATTGTAATTTTACAAGTTTACGTAAGGCCACAATCACTTTTCTATACATTCTACATGCGAATCTTATAAAATTTAATGAAACCTATATTTTATTCAATTATTCTCATTAATCACATGTATTATTCAGCTATTTTCGATTTTCCACGTAACACGCTCCAGTTTAAAGGATACGGGCCACTTATTTTCAAAAAATGCCGCCTCTCGTTCCGCGGAAGAGAAGATATAGCGAGCGGCCGATCCTCCACGCAGTCATTTATCACTTTCAATCTTCCGCGCGATCCATTCATCATTTTCATTTTCCGTGCAACGTTTCATTTACATATCTATTATCTCTATCACATGCTTGTCGCGAGACACGCGTGTCGGCGAGTCTCTTGATCAATAGCCCGTTTAAGTGTAAACATCCCTAATAGCGCTCCCTCTCCCCCTCCCACCCGTCAGCGTTGCGTTTTCGCGCGGCTGAAAAAGGGCGAGATATTCTGCCCCGGGGTTAAACATTCGCCAGGTCGAAGATAATACGCCCCGGCGGCGTAGGGATGCAACGATAGGAAGGCCAGGTCAGGCGAGCAGGTAGAGGCAGGCAGGCAGGCCAGAGGCAGGCCACGGCTCGTGTACGCGCGCGTTGCGCGCGCGGCGCGGCGCGGCACGACGCGACGCGGCGCGGCGCGGCGCGCACGTCCGCGTTGCCGTCCGCGATCGCCCTGGCCCACTGACCTATATTACACGCGGGGTACAGGTCCCGCATATACGAGTCTCGACCCACAAGCGATACTCGGCCGCGCCAAGTCGGAGCGGGCCACGCCGCGGCCGCCGCGTCGGTACCTGCTTCGCCTCTGCCCGCTCGTTTCTGCCTCCTCGTGCGTCAGCGAGACGTCTTCGGCCGTCTTCGGGGCTCCGCGGGAGATTGCGAAAGACGTGTGCGTCTTGGTGCGTGCCTGGCCTGCCTACCTGCCTGCCCGCGTGCGTGCGTGAGTGCGTGCGTAGGGAGAAGGACGACGACGAGAGAGGATCGGAGGATGATGTCGCTCGTTGGTGCCGTGGTAGCGCGGGAATATGGAGCGTCAAGTACGTTTAGAGCGAACGGTGATCATTCATTATCTACTTAACGTCGTTGGGTTGAGGAGGAAAAAAAAAATGTTAAAGCGAGCCTCGGGTGTACAGGGAGGATTGCCAAAGCACGTCGATGTGTGAAGTAACGAATGGTACGCTCGAGGCGTTAATGCAAGACGCTTGACGTACGACGAGTATCCACTGCACGTGTGCAACGCATTATAGTCGTGCGTTTGGCGCAACGCGGATATTTTTGTCCGTTCGGCATTCATCGGTCCTCGGGACAGCTTCGGAAAATTCTCTTTTGTAGCGTTCGAAAGGCGGAGCTTCGTTTGTTTTTCGTCGAATCTGAATTTTAATTTCCCTGGAAAATGCTGACGTACATTTTCTACACTTGTTGTAATTATTATAGCCTTTGTCTCTGTCGAGCTAACGAGCTTCGATCCAAATCCGTGAATGAAAAGTGGATAGGAACAGCTCGTTTGCGTGAAACACCCTGTACAGAAAGGATAAGAGCAGCGGGTATTGCGCGCGTAACTTCCGCGATTGCATCGATTCGGTGCGCGGGACGGGCGGAGCGGAAGTGTGTCAAGGACGATTGGAAGCGAAGGAATCGTATAGCTCAGCCGCGCGCCGTGTTTCGCCCGCGTTCGCGCGATTCCTTCGTGATTGGTGAGGTGTAAGGCATCCATCGAGCCCGGGGAGACTATCGTAGATAGCGTCGAGGGATTCACTACTCCGCAGAGTATATAACGTTCCCATCGCAAGTGGAACGAAACGCGTCTAACGCGATGCCGCGTCACGTTATCCGGCCATCGATACTTCGGCGTTTTAACGTGGATACTTTTCGCTGGATACTCGGACGATTACCCCTTTCTATTTTTACGGTGTGTTACGCGAAAGAAATGTTACGTTTCTAGCTGTTAATTATTAATGCTGTCACAACGATAAACAAATTAAAAATGTTAAATCTCTTTTTATTGATATTTAAAATATATATTTTTGCTCTTATAAATGCTTTTTTGACAGAAGAATTATAAAATAGGGGAAGATATGAAAAAAAAAATGCATTAAAATTTAATTGTAATAAATTTATAAAGATGTTGGAAATGCGAGAAGAATATTTTGGTAGTTTTAAAATAGCTCTTCAATATTTTATAATAATAAAATTTTAACTTTCATATTTCTACAATAAAATGCAAATAGGTAATTTTAATTTGTTATTTGCGCGAAGACATCGCAGCGATGTCCAAGAAAAACTGTACGAACAATTTTCACACAATTGCTTTGGAAAATCAATAAAGTACAATTTTTTAACAAAAGCTTTAACAAAAAGCCGTTTATAATCGATGTTATTCGAGTTTATATTAATACAAAGTACTCTTCTTCTTTTCTTCGTAATTTTCTTTTATGTGCTGTACATGGATCACAAAGAGATTCAAAAAAAAAGTTCAGTGAATAAATCAAGATGAATAAGAAGCTAAGGCAGAGATCTTTTCTAGTGGTATCCGTCATCGAAGAATGCTGCGATTACATCATTTTCGATAATAATCGGAAATTCAGATTTCGCTTGCTCAGGCGACCAAGCCGCGCGCGCGCTCGCGCGCTCGCGGTTAGTAGTCGCGGACGTCGAGAGTCAGCCGAGCGGCGCGGCGGCGCGTCGCGTCGTGTCGCGTCGCGAAAAGCGCCGACGCAACGCCGACTCCGGCTATGCGTGTTTGAGCTTCGTGCTGCTCTATCCGGTGTCTCCGGCACGCGCGTGCCGAATCCGCATCAGTCTGCGCGCTCTCTCGGCCTCGGCATCGAGCGCCGCGCGAATTCCTTCGGCGATACTCAAGCCAACGTGACGATCGCTCGACTAAAGTGAGCTCGATTAAATAGCGTTGCGAGTGGTTAGCTAATCTTAATGACTCCGAAGGAGGCTGTCGAGGATTGTAAGATTGCACGGTACGAAACGATAGAGCAAAAGTATCACGATCTTATGAAGATAGAAGACAATTGTGAGGATCACGAGTGAAGTATGTAAGTGAAGAAACGACGTGGCGCGCGCGAGCGAAGATAATCACAGTTTTAAATGAAGAAGCGTGATGTCCGACTAGTCGGAATAAGCTCGAAAAATCGTCGCCAAGTGGGTTAAGCAAAAATTTCGCCACATCCACCGTGTGTGCGATTGCGAGCCGCTGTTCCAGTGTGGCCGTGTGTGCGTAACGGCCCGGCATACTCATACCGACCGCACCAGCCTTCGCGCGCGCGCGCACACACGCGTACGTCGCTCGTTTAGCGGTCAACATAGACGAGGCGGGGGGAGGGGGAGAAGATAAGGAGAGAGAAACAGAGAGAGAGAGAGAGGTGGTGGTGGTCTATCGTCAGGAGCAGCGGCGAACGAGAGGAGGGAGCAACGGAAAGAGTGGAGACTCTTGGACGTAGCGCGAGAGGGGAGACGACGAACCGGTGGACGAGCGGCGAGGGGGAGGGAGGTGCCCCGTGACAACTGGGTGACGGCTGCGTGGATATACGCCGCTCGTGATGCAAGGTGCTTTCCTACGCGATAAGTGGTGACGTCGGCAGAAGTGCGAGAGCATTTCGCGACGACTTGCGCTACCGCGCGAGCGAGGCGCGCGCGCGCGCGCGCGCGGCCGCGCACGTTTTCCCTCTCGCGGAGGAGAGCTCGCCGGCTGTCGGAGCGGTGAGGACGAGAGAGGAGCGACAGCTGCGAAGAAGTTCGGTGGCGTCGCGGATGGACGCGCGAAGGGAGGAGTTGGAGGGAGGCTCGCGAGATAACGCGCGATAACGCGGCGACATTGTGCGATCTTTGGCTGTGATCCGGATTTTTAAGGCGATTCCTCAGCGATCAGCGGCCTTCCGTCGAGTGATGCTTAACTGGTGCTTCGTGAGTGATTTTGATTTTGGATGGATCTCTGAGATTCCGTCGATTCGATTTCGAAAAGCGAAAGAATTGAAAATTGGAATTTGAAGAAGTCTTAGATTAGGATTTTTAAACAATAGACGGTGAACCTGTTAGATTATGTGCTGAATAGTACAATACTTTGCGAGCGCGAGGTGTCGAGTGACCGAAGCGAGGTATCCTCAAATGCGGAATCGGCTGCAAAAATAGATAGATATCTTGGACAACAGGAATCAACACGGAGTGTTTTTATCGATCGGTACTGCTGACAAGAATTTTCGAATGAGTTTCGCTTAGGAAAGTTCGCGTCGGCGAATGTTGATTCCACGCTCAGATTACGATCTCCTCGCGCAGGAAATTACGAATCCCCCCCCGGAGCAGCTATGGGATCGATCGTCGAAAAACATCGTAGCGAGGAGTCATCGGAACTGAACGTTTTGTGTCGGAATCGGACTACGCCTTCGATGCCGAGGGAACGTTTGTGCGGCCGTGACGTCAAGCGTGTTGGTGCTCCGCGAGAGAGTGAATAAAAGGGGGGAGAAAAATCTTGGATGATGGAGAAACGGGGTGCGCGGTAAGCTCCAAGTGATCACATTTTTCAATCGCGTAACGTCGCGACGTCGACGTCGTTTTAAACCAGTCTCGCGCGACATAAAACTGAGAGGTATCGATATTCTCATAAGTGTAATTTAAATTTACAAAGCGCGCGTGAAGTATATGCATAAAGCGGAGCTGTCAATATTTTCATAAATGTTACCCAAAGTTAAGCTTGCACTGAGAGAAAAGTATGTGGTATTTACGACTATAATTGCACAGTAAAATAATTATAGTCAAGAATATTATTTTTATAGTAATTATTACTATAATATTGGCAATAATAATCATATGCTTATAGTGATGCAAATTGTAGTTACTGTTACATTCTTTTATGGTACAATTTATTAAATAAAATTCTTGTTTTACTTACAATTAGTAACAACCATGTTATATGCGTACCATATAAGTTGAACCAAATTATAATTATGAGGACTTTAAAATGTTAAACCAATCATAATTTATACCTATTGTTTGAGTAACTATAAAAATGTGGTTGAATCTAAAAATAACTATAAATTACAGTGATATTATAGTTACTGCAACTATTTTCTTCTCTCAGTGTGCGAAGCACGATTTGTGAATGGTGATATGGATTATAAGACTCATCAAAGAAAATTATTCTCTTTATTTTTATGTGACGTTTTCTTATCGTGCGACAGATGGTATCGTCGGTTAATGCGAAGAAAGTTTCCGCGTTAAATTAATACAGCGTCGTAATTTTTCATTTTCAATTAGGACAATGCCTTTTTAAAATTATCGCAATTAACTATTATCGCAATTAAGCGATAGTCGATTTTCTTCACATTTCCCGCGCATTACTGATCGTTCTCCCGAACGGATTATTTGCCATCCACTTAGCACTTTTCGTCTCGTCAGTTGTTTTTTTTTTTTTTTACGACAGTCATTCGTACAGCTAAAGATTATCGGTTTAGTCAGCAATTTTCTCGATCGATGTCTCTCGTTGTTTTTATCTCCTTTGGCTTCGCATCACGAAACGCACTTGTGACGTTGACGTCGACATAGAACCGGCTCCTTCGAAAATGTCCGATTATTCTATCAAGGCGGTTCAAGGCCGAACTTTCGATCAATCGCCGCCCGTCCCGAATGTTGCGCGTTATTACGCGTTATTGTGTTTATCGCGTTAATAGCCTATAAGTGCAACACGCGGCTGTTCCCCTCGAACAAGACGCTTCTAAGGAATCGACCAGTCCAATAAGATCAATTCTTCAATAAGAATGTCCGTGCAAAAACACGCGCTCTTTTTCTAATTCTTTGCGAGGCGGAAGAAATGCGAGAAATTTGTATTATGTCCATTTTTACCAACGCAGATTAACTTTAATCTCAGTTTAACTTACTTTTTATCTCTTTTTCTAATTCTTGGAACTAAAAAGTGATAAAAAGTAAGTTAAACCGAGATTAAAGTTAATCTAAATTGATAGAAGTGGATATTAATCGTAAAACTTATTGAGAAGACACGAGTTCTCAAGATTTGGAATTTTCTTGGATAAAATATTTTAGTATTATTATCACATCATGTGTATCGAGATGTGTTTACAACTACAGATATATTTTTCAGAATTTTCCTGTTTGTAATTGCTATGACTTTTTGCATTTTATCAAGCAACTTTATCAAGCAATTTATTGACAATTCTTTTTTATCAGATATTTTGCATCCCGCATGAATATTTTACATGTGACAGCAGACACAACTGTATAATGTGTGAGATTTTAAAATCCCTTTTACGTACATTTCTTAATAAGGTTATCGACATGGTCGCGCTCGAAATAGATGCAGCCATACACATTTTGTTTTGCATGTTTCGGCGAACGACACCGTTGCGTGTTTGGCAGTCAATGAGTATGTATTTTTAGCCGATAAAAATCGGCAGACAGATGAAGCCGCGCGCGGCTTTGCATAAAATTGCCACTGATAGTCGATAAGCCCGTTATAAACCATCCTAGGCTAAAAATGCCGACATTTCCGCGATTGATTAAATTTTCGCCTTCCAGCACATAATGTATATATTGACGTTGCATCGCTGAGCGTGACGTGGCGATATAATGTCAATACTATACGTAATTTACTTCAATCGGATATTCGTATTGGCTTCATTAATTAACGCGAAATGTCTTTACGATCGTTAATCTTTCGACACTCGATATATTTCTACCTTTATCGAACTGTTATTAAAGAATGACGTGTTATGCCGTTTCAAACGCTCTATTTTTGCGCGTAAGTGGTCGGCGTAATCTTGTTGATCGATCATTACTAGACGCATCGTTAATTCAGAACGACGTGTAACAAACTCGTTGAACGACTGTTTGTTCGACACGATGGAAATCATACTCACCTCGCGGGCGTGCGTTCTGAAGATAGTGAAATTATTTCCGCTATGCTAACGAGATGCCGCCGCAATCCGACGTTTATGACAGGCTCGCTTAATCAATTCGCGATCTTCTTTTTTTCTTTTCGCGCTCATCACGCACTTTCCTTTCCGTGGAACAGAACGGACACGGACAAAGCGCGCTCCCCGTTGATCTAATTTAGTCTTTTTTTTCCCCGCAATCTGGCGGCGTAATGTTTTTCACGAATCTGGGTCGAGGTAATTAGGACAAAGAGTGTTATCTTGAGTTTATACTCTTAAGATATATTAATACTATCTCGCTTTCGTCATTCATCACGCGATTCATCGCAAGTGAAATACAGCGCGGTTGTTTGTTCTCTCTGACAAGAAAAAAACTTTTATTATAAAAACTTGAATTTTAAACCACTTACGATATTGCGACACTGTCGAAAATTCGGTAATCATCGAAAAATCAAATAAGTGATGAAAGATTCAACTTTGTATTATTAATTTGTTAATGATAATTGTAGTAAATGGAATTAACTTATTATTAAATTATGAATAAGTTAATTGTAAGTAATTGCTGGTAATTGCTGCATCCAATTTTTCCATTATAAAATTTATCGAATAGAATTTCTATCAAATTATTAGTATAGTAATCGCGAAAATTTTGAACGATTTATCTTTTGTAAATTTGCGCTTAAAATTTGAAAATTAATTAATTACTTTAATAGATTCAAAGAGTTACCAAATTTTTGCGATTTAAAATGATAATGGCACTTGCTATTTACATCACTAGTGATCACATTAAGTAATGATCCATTTAGTTAGCAATATGTATTCTTAATAATATTTTGACTCGATACGTAAAAATTTCCAAAAAGACTCTTTGGTTGTTAGTTTTATTTCTAAAAAATATATTGTCGACAAAAATATCGATGAATAATTTTCGAATAATTTTGTTGCTAGGATTAAATTGATAAGAAACCGTCAATAAAAGTTGATGCAATAATTTGCATAATTGACGGAAAAAAGTGTACCCCGAAACCAAATTCGTTGAGATCCGCAAATACGCATGTACGATTATACTGTTTTAAAGGCATACAGGTGGATCCTCGTATCGGTCGTTGCTTATCGGCTAACGAGGTTTAAATTGTGGTATTTTATGTGCCGGACATTTACGATTGCCCATTCGATTTTTTGCCGCGTCGTGCTGAAATCCGAAACCGATTATAAAGTGACGTAAGAATCGCCTGATATAAGTTACCGTCGATTTTTCGAATTTAACAGTCACCAATCACTCCGCGGAGAAATAATATTTTGCTGATATTTCGCCGATAATGCAGTTTGACAACGATATTTATTTTGTATTCTCGGTATAAAATTACGCATCCTCTATCCTATTTGCAAGCTGTTCCCGGAATTATTTTTTTTCCATTGATTCATTCTTTATATCATTTTTTAACATCTATCCTTTATTTTACAGTTTAATATTATTTTATTTTTTTAAATTTAAATATTTTATAAATTTGTTAAAAGGCGATAGTTATCTCGAAAGAGCAATGTTGCGATATTAAAAAGAAATACATTTTTTACATTCTCAAAGTTGTAAAATTTCAAAAATTGTCATACAATAGACTCCACATATTTAAGAAACAAAATTAAAAAATTTAACAATTTTTAATATAAGCCAATTTCTTTATTTTTTAAATTCATTCATTGTCAATTTATATCACTTTTCAGAGCAACTGATTTATTTATCCAAGTTTGATTTCGCTAATTCTCACTAATATTTCGATCCGATCCACAAAAATGTTGCACAAAGAATTCTTCAGCTATTAGTACAGTGGTGTAATACATTCGTATTAAAAGAATAGAGCGTATAGTAATGTATGCAAAATATTTGATTTATATTGATGAAATTTTAACTGTTTTAAAATTAAACAATGTTAAATGCATTTATCTTTATCTTCCATGTTTAAAACAAGCATACATATTCACACGCGTACATACATTCACGCTTCAAAGAAGGAGAGAAAGAGAAAAGAACGGAAGAGATGGATAAAAGAAAAAGAGTGTATGAAGTGTATTTAGAAAGAACGGTCTCGTTGTTAGCGGGATTCAAACGTGGCCAAAGAAAAAAAGAGCGCGCGCGCGCGCGAGCTAACCAGAAAAGTGATGCAACGCGTCTAATTTACGATGCAGTAACCCATGCACTTTACAACTCGTTAATTGCGTTATCGGCATACCGATAAATTAACGACTACGAGAGACTCGCGAACGTAACGCATTTATCAAAGCGCCGTGTGATGTCCATCCCGCTGAACATAGTCAATCGTCGTATTGTATCCGATTATCGCTCGTTGATCGTTGATTGAATAAAAATCATATACTTAATTTGTAATTTCTAGAAACTATACAATTGCGATTTTTTTTCCGTGCGTCTCGTCCGCAAAATCTGCAAAATCTGCGTGATTACGTAAAGCGAAGTAAACAAGCAATTTTGTGCGTAAAGCTACGCAAGCTATTATCTCAGACAAGAGTCTTGATACGAGATACTGCAGTGTTTGATTGATTCGCTTGTTGGATACATAGAGTGTCTTGGAATAGTATGTACGAATTGATATATAGGTAATAATAAGCAATAAAATAAAATAAATGTACGATTTGATATATAGATAATAAGTAAAAAAATAAAATAAAATTTATTTTAATGACGTGACCGAACAACCGATATTTTAAAAAAATATTTGAAGAAATCTATTCAGCACGATTCTATTATTATATGTGACTTTTAAAATGTGTTTTTCAAAACTTCGAAATAAGATTTTGCATTGTTATACAACAGCAGTTTAATATTGAAAGTTAGTCTGTGTTGAATAATGGCTTTTCAAAGTTTTCGCTAAGAGAAGATTTATGTTAAATTTGTTCTTATATTTATTTAATAGTTTTAATTATAATTGATATTTGGTGCTAAAGAAATATTTGTCATAGAATACGATCGTGCGTAATCTCGGTTCGACGAGGATGAAATCAGAATTCTGGGATTTAATGCTAAACACAAGAATAGAGATCTGCGTTTGATAAGACTGGTAATTTCGGGACCTACATACACCTTCTACGTCGCTGTATAGTACTCATTATTGTGCGCGCGATTATCTATTATCTTTAGGCACTTTGTTAGCGACCGATTCCCCGGTTTATTATAACGCTGCCCCGACCGTGTGTCGCCATAAAGGAATTTTATTGATTCGGGGGAAACGAACCGAAAAGGCATGCACAAAGGGCGAAGGGAGGCTCGCGCCGTCGCTTGCGCGATGATAAACTACGGCGGCCGCAGTGAGTGTGAGAAAAAAAGACGATCTCAAGGAATCGCACGCTGCATTACGCCCGCCGGGAGTAGTCCATGGCATTATTTCGAGTCGCTCTTGCGTCCACGCGTATTTATAGCGGTCCCGGCAAATTCAGTTTCGATAAAGGAAGAGAGAATAATTGTACGCAGCCGCGCGAAAAAGGGCTCGAATAACACGGAAGTCCAGAAGTTTCTGAAAAAAGTTTTGTTTAGCTCGATATTAAGCTTCGGCGAATGAATGCACTTTGGACGAGACTTTAACCACTGTTTTATTTCTCTCCTTTGATGGATCTGTTATATCGTTTCCGGTTTATACGTATTATTGTATGAAATATAGTATTAGCTTGATACGTTTGCCAAAACACGTCTGCAAAAATCGAGAGATTGAATTTGAAATATACTTTTTATGTATCTCTTAAAAGTCTAATTTTTTTTTATTTTTGAAAACGCGATGTTCAATTAAAGGAGCCGAATTGTTTGCGATTGCCGAAAAATTTACTTTAAAATTTTTCGACGTGATTTTGTTGATAATGTGGGTGTGTTGGGATGTCGAGCAAATTCTCTTTTAATAATGCCGGGCCCTTTCGCCCTATGTAAAGACTTTATTATTGATTCTGAGTTTGCTGAGGATTACCTATCCCCGTCTTGAGCTTCCCTCGATTTCGAGGTAAACGAGCCGCGAGAAATATGAAAAGTAGGAGAAATGTCAGCGGCGACGTATACACATGCGTGTGTACGCGGCGAGGAAAGAGTGTGTGCGTGCACGCACAGAGAGCGGGGGAGGGAAGTTTGCCAAAGCGTGGCGAAGTGGCGGGGGAAGCGGAGGAATCGCACGCGCGGCTTTTGTCCACGTGCAGCAAATTAGTCGAATGCGAGCTCGATTGTTCGAAGGCGAGTCATCTTCGCGACAAGATGAGATTTTTCGAGAGGTATCTCCAGCAAGGGATAGGGTACGGGTATGGCGATATTTGACATTAAAATGTGTATTTTTTTTCCTTTTTACATTTTATCAACGCTTTTGACAAAGTTCATTGGAGTTTCGATATTATTGAAAAGTGTGAAAGACGGTATCATGTTTTATTGAATTCCTTCGAAACGAGATCTCTCATTCAGACTTTCAAGTTATCTTCTTGCAAGGAATTTTCCGTGATAATTCAAGCTATTTATATAATTGTTGATTTGACAAATCGCTTGATTTTACGGATAAAGACAGAAACGTTTCTAGAATTTTATTTCGACGATATCTTGCTGGATTTTAAGATTTTTTATTTTTCATACATCTGTATGGTACTTCGGTCTAATTGTGATTGCGCTTTTGTTGCAGGCCTGGCCCGTGTGAATTGCAAGACCCGTTGTGGGTCAAAATGAGTGCGATTACTGGCGGCATTACCAAGAAAAGAAAGAAATCAGATGCGAAGCCTCAGTCGCAGATGTGAGTATCAATCTCCTGTTTTTTGTTTCTTCTCGCGATAGAAGAGCTCGGATCCGTAATCTGGATGGTACAATAGATGATAAATACTCGCGTTTCACATCACATATCTGGTACCAAATGCTGCTATCAGTGAATAAAGATGATTTCGCATTAGCGTTGTTCAATTCAATTTTTCAGACATATTATATTATACATATAAACAAAACAAAAGAATTATATAAAACAAAAATGTGCAACATTAAGTTCTTCTCTTATTTAATTTTTGTATTATTTATTTTTTACATAATTTGTCTCTTTTTTATTATTATATAATTTAATTTTGTTACGTAATTAGTGATTTTAATGTTACAATAATTATATTGTTGTATTATAATAAAATGACGAAAACTGAAATTTTATAATCAATTACTTATTTTAAAATTAAATAATGTAATTTTTTATTAATGAAAGAAAGAATTAAGGATACTTAAGTGTTTTTTCTTTTTTTTTTACGAACATTTGCTGTGTGTTGTTTATTTGAAAAATTGATAAATACTGTTAAAATTTCGTTTTAAAAATTATAAAAATTAATTTAACTTAATATCAGTAAAATATGCAACTACTGCTATCTTTTGAATTAAATTACATTGAATTATTATGAGATAGCTATAGAGTAGCGGATCGATAGAATAATTATTTATTTTATTGATTGTTTTATGGATCAACCAATATCAGGCAACATCCTAAATTGCGCGTTTAACAAAATCGTTTGACATTATAGTTTAAAATTGGCGAGTAAGCCTATGACAATTTTTTGTTCTGCGACTTTTCGCTGAAAAATAAAGTATATAGGATGAGCCTAGATCTCTGTATTACTAATCACAGGAAAGTCAGGAAAGAAAGCGAGACAAGGGAAAAGTAAAAAACTGCTTTGACAAGCTTGAATATGACGAAACATGACAATTCTGGATTCGAATTAATTAACCTTAGATTAATTAATTTAAATTAATTTTTTGTTAAATTTTTATTAAGGGGCGAATATTCAAAATATCAAATGGAGCATGAGAGTTGGAAATCCATGATTTAAACTATTTAAAGGCTCGGCAATAATACATGCCGTAATCCATTGCCATCCAATTTACTAAAGAGCTTATCGTTCCGATCGAGTTATTAATAGTAAATACAAATGCGCGTGAGTTTTTGAGCGTTCTGATTGAACGGGCTTTAATGTCAAAGTAATGTTTGGCCAATGTCGCGCACGAATGAAATTTTATTAAATTATTGCATAAATTTCATCTTTATTTGTGTTTATACATGATACGGAAATTATTGTTTCTGTAACAGTCGTAATATATTAATGTTATTAACGAGCTATTGTATTGTTTAATTTTACCTTAGTACCGATAATCAAATATTGCGGTGATTATTCGTATCTTTTTGCATTCGTTGCAATTTTATTGACCAGAAAAAGACAAATAAAATATTTGCTTAAAATAGTACATTTAAATCTAAAAGTTATTTTTTGAAACGATGTCATCATAAAAATGTCAAAAAGCTAATTAGAATCTAATATTATATTTAGATTTTATTTTAAAAATTGATATGCATTTCGTAAATATTAAGAATAATAACCTTAGAAAAACTATTTTTAACTTTTCTAAATTATATATTATTATGAACAAAGAATATAGCTGAAGGGACTCTGTATAAAATTAACGTTTTTATTATAATTGATATAGTTTTGCGTCTTCTTCAAATATTTAAAGTTCTTTAAAAAATGTTACATTCTTTGTATTATAGGTTTTAGTAATGAATTTTTCGTATTTTTAATGTGAAAGAATGAATCACTAAAGTTATATCGTTTTCACTTTCGATTTTAATGCTATGGTTTATTTTGTTCGTTTTGTCGCGGGCACGTAGCAAGATGGCAACTGGCAAGACAGTATTAAAATTGCAGAGTGGCATTATAGCCAAGCCAGAGTCACTGCTGGACCGACGTGACGTCACGCAAGGTTAACTGAATGTTTCAATGGGACAAAAGAATTAGTTCAGAATTTAAAGAAGATATTTTCTTTTTTACAAAGTTGCGAAATTTTTTTGCAAGATATTTTTGTTTATTAGTGCTCCACAGCATTTTGTTATACGCATAGCGTATTATAGAATTTTCAGATCTGCAATTTTAATTTAATAATGAACTGTTTGACCAATTTAGGACTGTATCTCCTCTGAGTAAATCATGAGAAACAGCTAATTAACCAAATTTTTTAAGAGTGATTTAATTTGAACTTTGTTTTTACTGAATTTTAATTTAATATTTAAATATTGAAACATGTTTGGAATTTAAAAGATTGCAATCGCTCTCGAAGTTTTTTCGAGAAGTCAACTCGAAATTAGGAATCTGTTATTAAAACTGCAAAAGTAAAACGCGAGTATGGCAAACTCAGAACAAATTGACGAGTCGATTATATGAAAAAACTTGATATTTTTCTTATCACAATCGAGAACATTCTTCTATCTTGATAAACCGGAGAAACCGCACTCATAAAAGCGATATATTTGAATGTTTATTGATTTTACTATAATTAATATATATTCATATATATTAATTTTCAAATTTTTCATTTTTATTTCAAGAAAATTAACC
>VBVQ01001342.1:0-17835 GCA_011636635.1 Tetramorium simillimum
GGGGGGGGGCTTTCCGAGATAAACCGAGACCGGATTTTTTTGTCCTTCTCCTTTCTCTCGCCGGGCCTCTCTCTTTCTCTCCCTACCTTTCTCAGATTTTACCTGCCTCTACCCTCGGCATCTGCGTGACAATTCTTTATCTTTATTGTTTTCCCTTTTACCGGGAGCAGACGAGAGTGTCTCGGCTTTGAATTGAAACGTTTCTTTTGAAAAAAAATAAAATAAAATAAAATAAAATGAGAAGCGAGACCTTTGGCTGTTTCGCTCGCACGCACGCCCGCTCCATCGCGCCGTTTCTGTTCCTCCCGCGAGCGCGCGGCCGCCGCGCCGCTCACACGTCGTCTCTCGCTCGCGCCTTCCCCGCCCGCCCCGAAAAGAATCTCTCCGTGATACGCAACAGGTTATCGAAAGGCGCCCGTGTGCGCGCTCGCCGCGGCGCATATGTACGCAAATATGTAAATGACATTTGTATACACGCCCGCGCGCGCGCGCGCGCGCACGTACAAACACACACACGCACGCATACACACAGGAACACACGCACTCACCGTGCTCGGCGACCGCCAAAGATCCGGCCAGGAGAGCGCACAGAACGACGAGCAGCAGCGGGACCGTCGGCCTTCTACGTCCGTTCGCACCGTCAAAGTAGCACCACCGTTTCTCCTCACACGCCATAGCTGCGTGAAACGTCGACACGACGAGGGGGGTCTCTCGATTCCGCCTCTCGTCTACCTCGTCACGCGCGTCGTCGGTGGGTCTCTCGTGCGAGAGAGCAGGAACCCAATCCCGCGCGCGCTCGCCGAGGAGGCGAGTACGAAGCGGAGCGCGACGGCGGAAAAGCGAGCGAGCGGGCGAGCGAGCGCGCGCGCGCGCACGCTCACGCTTGTGGCGGTGGTGGCGGCGGAAGGACGGAGCGAGGGACGGAGGGACGCACAAAGGCGCGGGTGGCGAACCGGATGGAGAGGAAAGGCAAGAGGGAACCTCGAAGGGTGACTCGAAACTCCGTCTCTCTCTCTCTCTCTCTCTTTCTTTCTCCCGCGGCGAGGAAGAAAGAACGAGCGAGCGAGGGAAGAAAACGGAAGGGCGAAGGGATCGAAAGGGCGGAGGGGGATGGAGAAGGGCAGAATGCGCCGCCGCGTGAACGAGCGAGCGGTCCTTCCGCGCGGGAAGAGGATGCTCCGGGGAAAAAGCGCGTCCCCCTTAGGGCCGCTCCGCTTTCGTCGGCTTTTGCGCGCGTCGAGGAGAACGGGGCCGGGAGAGCCGTGAGCGATTCGCTGCGGGTCGCGCGGCACACTGACGCGAGCGGAGCGGAGACGACTCGAGCGAGTCCTACTGGCTTACGAGGAGCTAGTCGCCCGAAGCGCGCGGCTCGGCTCTTCAAACCGGTACCGTCGGACGGCGGACGACGGCGACGACCACGGCACTCGCTTGCGACGCGAACGGCATGCTCGCTCTCACTAGCCGCTCGCCGCGCTCGCCAGTCTCTCTCGCCCACTCCGAAGCGGCCTCGAGAGTATCTCGATCATCTAGATGGTCATCTAGATGGGACACGCTTCGCACACCAGATAACGCGCCAGATCGCTCGCGCGAGATCGGTAGTTCCGTGAAGCTGGCACCCCGAAATTTGGAGGATTTTCACGACATTGATGAGACATTTAAATGTCCACGTTTGTCCATAGATAATCGTTTTTTGTTCCCCTTGCGAAAAAAATTAAAAATGAATGAAAAATATCTTTGTACACACTATAAACTCCTAGGGGTTGCCACTGCTCCTATTCAGTATTCGGTTAATTTAACTAAAACAATGAAATGAAATTAGCGACATATTGAGCAAGTCCTACTCATGTGTTGTTAATTTATTTAATTTAACTTCCATGTTAGTTAAAATTTTACATTCCCTTTAGTCAAAATTAATGAAATATTGAATAGGAGCAGTGGCGACCTATGGATAATTAATAGTTAAAAATGACTCAAATTGAGTATAATTTGACACTACGAGTTTCACAGTACAGAAGATCGTTTTCAAGAAGAGAAGAAATTGAAAGTAATTAAAGACTAATTAATAGAATGGCGAAGAAAAGTAATTATAAAAATAAAAAGTGATATGTCAATAACGAGTTAAATGTTGATGAGATGAGATGATTTTCAAATTTAAAGTATATTCATAAACGTGTAGACGTTACTTGTTTACTGTCAAATACAAAATAATATTTTCTTGATGCTACCTCTTCTTGTCGACAAGGAAGACAACTATTGTACCAAAGCAAGATAATACTAGCTTGTCACAAGAGGGAGATATTTTATTGCAATTGATTCTTTAATTTCGTATATTTATTAAATTATTATGTACTGTTGCTTACGCAACATACAGGCTATCGATTGAGACTTTCGATCGCGTGTTCGTCTGCGAACCAGCGTTGGTAGAACAGGGAGCTTGCAGAAGAGATTTCGATCGAAGAAACGATTTCGTGGAGTGAATCAGAGGGTGATACCAAAGATATCTTCAACAAATCACTCCGAGGATCCCTGAGATGTGAAGTGTCGATCGACTGATGTTGCCCAAAAATCGCCTGAAAACAAATTATTTCGCTTAATTTTATTCTAAAAAAATATGACGTGATAAGAATATAAGCAAATGATATTGATAAAATATTTATACCACTTCTATTTTTCATAAAATTACAGATTCTTCCAGAAATATTTAAAATTAAAAAACGTAAGAGCCTTTTACAGTTTTCGAAAAAAGTCATGGGAGATTAAATTAAAATTTAATACTATTAAAATTGAAACAGAAATCCAAGTAAAATCTATCGCGTATTATTTGTAATGTACCAATTGGTACTACATTAAATTTGCTCTATTTTTCTTATAGAAATACATTCCCATTCTTTAAATCCTCTATTTTACCGTGACATTCGTCTTATCAGAAAACGTTCGATGGCATCGCTTGGCATCGGCGTCACATGGAAATGAGAGGGCCGCGGACACTTGTTGCCTCTGCCGATCTTTCTTCCCCAGCATGTATGATCTGTCGGTCGTCCGACGGATGCGTTCTACTTGGTCCAGCGCGTCTAGGGTCGGCGCCAACTTAGAGTCGTATATCCTCGCGAGTTCGTCCTTTTCCAAGATCTCATCTGCGCGTCTGGCCGCTACAGCCAGCTTCTTTTGCTGGTCCTCAATTAGAATACACCATGAACGGTGCCACTGCAGCATGTGGGCGATCAGATGTCCATCCACACTTAATGGTGTGACGCCAATCTGCTGCAAGTATCTGTTGATCTCCGTCCACATCTGGCCGAGCTTCAGTCGTAGGTACATGTCGACGCAGCACAGCGTTATCTAAAAAAATTCGGAAACTAATTATTTTAAAATTATAAAATAAACATAAAAACATAGTATCTCTCACTACATATAATTACTAGGTTTTAGTACAAACATTCTAGCAAAGAAACAGATGATTTGAAAAAGAAATTACAAGGCAAATAAGTTTTAGCAGACTCTTCATCATTGGAGTTGCTCGTATAAATATAAATTACTCTTTCGCGTGATACCTTAAGAGTTTTTATTTAATTTCAATTTGTATAAGATGATCTAGCAATAACGAGCCACTTTAGTGATTTTCTTGTAGATGCAACGAAAAATCAGAGAATCTATCGATAAGTATGCCAATAAAGTTTGAAATTACTAGGTTTTAGTACAAGCATTCTAGCAAAGACTATGAGCAAACAGATGATTTGAGACATTTTCTGTTTATAATCAGTGAAAGCATCATTTATTTTTTTTTATTTATTATTTTTGTTAACATAAAAAATCTTAATCGGTCTGATCAGAAATAATGAGTCTTACGCGATCTCTCGTTGGCAGTTCGTCGAGTAGGATCTTATAATGTTCCCTGGCGATTTTGTACTTGTCGCCACCTCTTTCGATGATTTTCCAAATACTAAAGATCTTCGATCGTACTGAACCGATCATGTCGATTATAGTTGGACTATCGTCTGCCGTAAGTTGCGAACGATAGATGTCTTTCCACTGCTTACTGCCCATCTGAAGAAATTCAAGATCTGAAATTGCAAACGAGAGTTGTAACTAGAAAATTATGAGCAAATTTTATTTAACTTTTCTACTTAAATCATTTACTCCTTAATTTACATAAATAATCGGGGACATCTCTAAACATATTTCTTAAAGCGTAGAACAAACTTCTCTGTCAGTTATAAAAAAAAATATTTTGTGCTTTTGCGTCCAAAATCTTAATAAATTTCAGAAAATTTTAAAGAATTCAAAAAATTTAAATTCAAATTAAAATAGATTTAAAGTAGTCTGACATTTTGATTCGCGAGATGTACCTGCTATGGAATCGTCGGCGCGTCTTTTGATACCGATTCTGTCTTCCTCTTCTCGCCAAATACTCGTGAGCAAGGATATCAGACCTGTCTTCTTATCAGTACCTCTCCAAGTGCAGAGAAACGGCCCGCAAAAAGTACTATCGCATATATCGGTCAGCGCACCGAGATATAAACATCTCACAGGATAGCTCGCGATCTCGATAATGTCCAGCATAGAATATAGTCCGTTGCTTTTCAAGAAAATCTGAAGACTCGCAGAACAAGGTACTACGCATTTCCAAATGTAAGCGCCCGTCGCTAACAAAAGTCTATCAAAACATAATAAGAAATCAATAACGTATCTACTTCTATTTTTCATTTTAATATGTAAAGTTTTTAAATTTTTACACTGAATATTTATAATCATTGATAATTATTTTATATAATTTATTAATTACCTTAAGGGGGTAGTATACATTTATTTGACTTTTTTTCACAAATTTTTTTTTTCAGTAGAATTTATTTTAATGTTTTAATGTTTTGATATATGATAATATACATATTGAAGTATGTAAAAAAAATTTTTTATTTTTATTTTTAAAGAAATTCGGCGGAGATACGATAGACTGAAGAGAGCACCTTTTTTTTCTGGCGACCACGATTTCTGGAGTTTGGAACGAACTGACAGCAAAAATCGAAATTGATCCCTAAAGAGTACAAATTGGCAAATGGCCGGAACTAGAATTGTTGAAAAAAAATTAAAAATAACAAAATGGCAGGATTTTCAATTTTTCGACGATTTTTTTTACAACTTAAATTGTTTAAAAATGTTAATAAATATTCATTAAAAAATCTGATTCTAGTTCCGGCCATTTGTCAATTTGTACTCTTTAAGGATCAATTTCGATTTTTACTTTCAGACGCTCCAAACTCCAGAAATCGTGGTCGCCAGAAAAAAGGTGCACTCTTCAGTCTGCCGTATTTCCGCCGAATTTCGTTAAAAAAAAAGAAAAATAATTTTTTCGACATACTTCAATATGTATATTATCATATATCAAAATATCAAAACATTAAAATAAATTCTACTGAAAAAAAAATTGTGAAAAAAAGTGAAAAAGATTGTGAAATAAATGTATACTACCCCCTTAATAAGTTAATGAATTAATATGAAAAATGACAATGATAAAGAAGCAATATTTGTGTAAATCATATTTGTCATAGTGAACGTTACCGTTGATCCACTAGGGAGTCATCATTTTTTTGATACAAGTATTTTGTGAAGATTTCTAAGACAAGCTCGACGCTTTGTTCCTCGCACAGCTGCTTAACAGACGTTTGTTTTTTCACAAGACCTTCAAGAGCGATCAGTAGTAACGTTAAAAGTCGTTGCCTTCTCATCGTGAGCTTATTTGAACGCACTATATTACTGGCAAATTCTGAAATTTAAAGAAGAAAATATATTTTATTAAGAATTTAAGAATTACTATAAAAAAATTGTAACAATTTTTATATTTGACACAGTATAAAATATATTTTATATGTATGATATCTCTCACTAATTAATAATGGTATCATTAGATGTTTTTGGAAATTCTCTAGAAGAAGAGCGTCGGCTTGCAGGATTATCGCGCAGACGGTTCTCGTAATAATCATCGCAAGATGTTCGTCGAATTCCACATTCAAAACTTGTTCAAGCACCGCCAGTAATCTGTGAGTATTAAAATCTATTTTATTTGGTTCTGTATTAAAATCCGATTATTTTTCCTCTTTCTTTTTTTTTTACATAAGAGTGCCTCTGCGCTTCACAAATTCCGTCTCAATTTTTGGTACTAATAGTGATAAGATATGCATCGCGTGCTCCAAAAGAATTAGCGACGGAGAAGATATTTTATCCTTTTTATCGCTCATGCAGAATTTAATGATCTGGAGAATAATCGGCATAATCTTTGCTTTCTTCATTACCTAAAAGATTAAAAAGATTTTCGTTAATACATTCTTAAAAATTTAAAATGATGTGTTTTTTGCTAAAATAGGATTTGAAAATCTTCAAATCTAGAAAAGTCTTATTTTAAAAATAATTAATTCAAAAATCTTTTATACATTTAAAAAAATTTCTTTTTAATTTTAATATTATTCAAAATTTTTGATAATAAATTGTATAACAAAATTGATGAAAATAATTTACAAAGACGTAAATGTCGTTGTTAGAGAGATGAGCGACGATCATCAACAGAATTCTTTTGAAGAAGAGATTCTCATCATTGTCGGAGAAATCCACACTTTCCGTCCATATTTTAGTAGTGTCGAATTCAATTGCGGGTAAAAGATTGACGATATCCTCCGCGATACCGCTGCTGACGAGATCCCACGAAGGTAAAGCCACGAATCCAGCAAGGATCAATGCGGCAATATCGTTCCTGATCCTTAAATTGACGGCGCAATATTGACCGTAAAGTATCTGCCGCTTGAACGAGTACCTTAAGCCCCTGCACTGCGTCAGAAATCGTATTTTATGCTCAATAGCTCATACTTATTAAAGAGAAGTGTGTAATAAATACATAAATTTCAAATAATAAAGAAATAATATTTAAATTAAAGAGAAATAGTACATCTATATAACAAAGATAAATAAAATTTATTCTATAATTATTTTTCTCTCGCTTTATATTTATATTTTTCTAGTTATATTAAAATGTATTATCAACAAGTAATACCACATGGCGCACTGCTTGGGCGCCGGAAGGTCCTTCAGGTGTTCCGGTAACGTATTCGGAGATAACACCGATCTCATGAGGCTCCACAAAAGTTTCATTATCAAGAGCATGATGTCCCGCGGATATTCTTCTCCCTCGAGGGGTATATCCGGCGGACTGGTGCAGCTGAACTGCGTCGCGTAAGGAAGGTCCATTCTGGTGAGCAGCGTGTTCAGTATACCGGCCCGCAGCATTCTGTAACCTTTGTTCGGGGAATGTACGAATGCTGTAGCCCGTGCATATAAAATGGGAGAAGCCAGAGGCATTCCCCCCGCGACTAAATCTCCACTTTAACGTCCGGGCATCCACGTGCGTGTTATTAGTTGGAATAATATTTGAATAAATTATGCACTTGATATGTAAACATTCGGTATGATTTGCTGGACTGCATTAAAAAATTTTTTCTAATAATAACCTCGAGGTATGTATGTATCTCCGAAGAAATTTTCGAAAAATATTCTATCTGCTCGAAACGTTTAAGGGGAATTGATTTAAGCTGAATTAAAATAACAGGGTAATATTTTTATAACAATTTGAGTAAAATTTATAAAATATATCTCGGCTCACGACTACTTACAAGACTGATTCGAGACCGAAGCGAGCGTGTAGGCCAATTCCAAGATCTTCGGGTACATCTTCGTCATAGCAGCCTCCAGCAATTCGACAATGATAACCGGCAATCTAGAATTCTCCATCGCTCGATGACGAAAGTCCAATTTCACTGCCGCGATATTCGTCGGTTTCCTCCTGATTAATAAACAATCAAGAATCCTGTTGATCCGTTGGACATCTTCCTCATCGGGCAAAATCGTCAGAAGGTAACCGAGCAATGTGAAATAATGTTTCATTACGGCGAAGCTAACGAGACTCTCGGAAGTTTGCTTCAGCAAAGGCGGTTGACTGCATAACTGCAACATCCTGTTCAGATGCACCCGATAGTCGTTGACTTCCTGGCTCTTCCAGGCTAGAAATTCTAGCACCTTCATTACCGCCGGCAGGTGCTTGACTGGCTGAAAGATGTCTTTGAGGAAACATACTGAGAAACGGCTAGGAAACATCGACTAAATCGGAGCACTTTGTGCAAGCAAAACCAAAGCAGATATAATATAAAAAAATAATTTTTAATAAATCTTCTTACTAATTTTTAAATACTTCTTTTAAAAAAACGATATTATTAAAAATCTCAAAGATATTAATTATGTGTCAATACTCGCAATTATTGCTCATTTACAATTATTCTCGAAAATAAAAATATAAGTCTCCTAAATTATATTTAAAAGCAGAAATAACGTGTTTTAAAAGTCATTTCCAATAATTCTTAATCAAAGAGATCTTTATTTTTATCTTGTGCAGGACAAAGGATACGTAACCGTCGTCGCCGATCTCACGCAGATAATCAGATAAAAGTCGCGATATTCTTGCGACATGATCACTAGTGACGGGATCCGACACGAGTTCTCGCAATTTCTCTACGGTATAATCCGCGTCTATTCGACGACATTTTTCCGCGTCGTTTAAATGTAATGTCGGACAATCGCAGATCACGTATTTCGGACAAGCGGACTCCTCTGTAGTAAAACGATCCTGCCGGTTTCGCTCCATTCGCACTAAATCGCAGCTAAATTATTCACGGAGGACAGTCGTACAAATTACATCGTTCTCGTCGAGCTTGCTCGTACATTAATCGTCGATAATAAATTAACTTCGCGTCGCGAATCGACTGTAACTTGTTTCCGCTCACGATATACCGTGACCGATGTCGATTCCGGTTCTTCCACGTGATACGTTATCGTTAAATTGAGACGACTCGACTCTCAACTGAGATGAGAAACGCTCCAAAAAAAAAATCCGCGCACCAAACCGGTAACACGTGTTCGGTGATTAATAAGAACCGACGTACGCATTAAACCTGCAATTGTGCAATAGCACAGTTATACCGATTGGATTTATTGGGATTTTTATTTTCACGGGTGAATGAAAACAGCGAAAGTGTGTTCTCCGTGTCTCATTAATTATTTTATTTCAATCCTTTTTACAATATAAGTTATTAATTACGTACGAAAAAAGGTGTTAATTTAGAGATAGCGCAACGATATGCAATGTCCTTGGAAAAACGAAAACTCCGGTTTATCAAAATTAATGTCTAGAACACATGAATCACATATAAATCTTGTTTGCACAAAGAAAGTAACGTAGGTAAAGATAATAGCGGATCATGGTCCACGAACTGGCGCTCCCTAGGCGCTGACACGCCAACTCACGAGCCGATGATACGGGCCTCTCCTTTCCCCGTTAAATTATGCGATTTACAAATCCTCATATGATTGTGCAATTCAACGTCGTTCAAATGCGGATGCGAAACACGCCCTTGCAAATCGACGCTCGTATGTTGTTATTTCCATCAAGTCGCAAAATTGTTCTCACGTTTCGCAAGAAAACTCAACGTGCGTTTTTAAGAGGTTTAACCGTAGTCGGCAGGTGTCTTCACGCACACGCATACATGCACGAGCAACAAGATTCACTTGTATAGGATGTCGAAAGAATTACAAATTATATCCTTAGGTTTTCTGTTCAAGTTGAAATAAAAATTTCTAACGTTAAATACCGATTTCTTTTGTGACTCTTTAATTTCTTCAGTTTCAATAAATATTTAGAATTGAATAAAATTGTTGATACAAATGTTCACAAAAAATAAAAATTTAAATTGTCCGAAACTTCTGATCGAATAAAATCCATTTTACCCAACGTGAAATAAAATAATAAAAATTCATTATTCGTGCGCAAAGGCGGTTGTTTTCAAGCGTCTATAATTAAAAAAAAATTCCTCCGAAAGAGGAAACCAATTTTCCTTGTAAGAAACTTCTGAAAGCTTATACTTGCAATTCCTTCACACCCTGTATAGCAAGATTCCTATCGGGAAGAAAGAGAGAGAATTCTATATTAACGCCTACGGCGGTGCACGCGCATTCCGTCTGATCTCTCCGCACTCGTATTTTATCGCGCGATTGCTTTTCCGGAAAGCGGGAAAATTTCAATCACCGTAGACGGGGAAATTCGCGGCTCCGCCGTCTTCGACTCCGTTTCATTTCGCGTCGCGGCGTGTCACTGATCGCCGAGACTTGGTCAGATGCGCGGAGCAGGCAGTCGGTCCCAACGACGGTTACAGTCGCAATTGTATGTACACAGACACGCAGTTGTATACACGCATGCACGCACGGACGCACTCACACGCGAGCGAGTGAACGTGCGCGCAGGGCCGACGACAAGCGGGAGTACAAACGACCGGAGATCCACGTGCGATACAAATGTACTTTCTAAATAATATATAATGAAATTATATACTAGTTTTGTCAATAGTCGACAGCTTAATTTTTTTGTGTATTAAAAATTAATTATGTAACGTAAAGCCAGCAAACATTAATCTATGGATAAAACAATTACTTTATAATTTTTAAATTGTTTATTATAAAAAAGATTTGTAATTTGGAATAAGATGCTGCGCCAAGTTATGACGAACAAATAAAATAAGATTTGAAGATAAAAATATCTCTTTATATATTCGATATTTAAAAAGTACAGATATATGAGGGTGTTATTTCAAAGTAGAGAATTAAATTAGTAGATTAACAAAAATTAATTAATTAAAAAGCCACAACTGTCATGATTACTTAATATATAATAATGGCAATTGAACTTGAGTTATAAAAATAGGCCGATATTCGTAATTACAATTACATTTTTATATTTAAGAAATCAAATAAACCTCAAGATGTGATGGTCTTATTAACTAAATAGAAGATTGGACTTAAAATGATTTAAAAATGTACAAATATAAAATAATCTAAACAAAAACTATCAGATTATGAATGTTGCTAGTAATTATTGATTTAATTCTACAAAATTCCGTAGATTACTTGCGTAAATGCATAACTGTGAATTTTGCAGAAGATCGTGAATGGAAATAAAGTCGAAAGTTAATTCGACTTTAGACGAAGGGCTTCAAGATCCTCGCCTACATCACCATCATCCGCGCACAGGTGTGAGCGCGCGCGCGCGCGCGCGCACGAGCGCGCCCCGCCGCTGGCGTGCGCGCGTGGAGTCGGGGCGGACGAGCGGCGGCGGCGGCGGCGGCAGTCGCGACGCTGACGGCCGAGGCGGTTGATCGCGCGGAGCGCGAGTTTTCCCCTCGCTCGCGATTTACGTTCCGTTCGCGCGAGCGAAGGTGCAGCGCGCTTCATTCGAGTGCCTGATTGTGATACCGCCTGAATTAGTGAATTGTCAACGAGTTCCGAATTTCTGCGGAGATGTGACCGATCGTTGGACGACGGCGACCTTGGCGGGACGGTGAGTGACCTCTTCTCTCTTGCGACGCTCTTCTTCCTCCTCCTCCTCCACCTCCTTTGCGCCGCCACGGAGCACACGCGTGTGTGCGAAGCACTCCTCTTCTTCTTCTTCCGCCTCTCCCTTTGATTGCACTCTATAGACGCTTTTCCCACGGGAAAAGTGACCTTTTAATTGCCACGCTGGTTGCCGGTTAACGAACCGAAGCTCGTTAACATCGAAGTCCTCTCTTTCCCGCGTGGTTTTTCCACCGACAGGGAGGGGGGGACGCGCGCGCTGTCAATCGATGACACGCCGCAGTCGGTCGGAGAATGGAAGAAGAAGAAATACTGCAATATTTTGAAATAAAAATTGTTTAGATTATGAAATGACACTCAACTGTCATTTGTAAAAAGTGAAAAGTTTATCTACGAAAATTTAGAGATTTTAAAATGTGAAAGTTTTTGGAGATTTTTAAGTACTTAATTTGTTGATAATGGGAAAATCTAAAGTTTTGTTATTGGAAATTTCTTTTGATAGGAAAGGAAGAGGAAAAATGTTATTTTTATTACTTTATTAATGTTTTTTATTTAATGATTACAATTGTAGCTTACATTATTATTTCTTAACATGATACATAATATTTACACACACGATATATGCAATATATTTAATAATTAAACTATAACAGCATAGCTAAAGAAAGAAAAAATTAGAACAAAAATTAGTTAAAAGATTATTTTACTGTTTATTAAATTTATCTTGATGAACGTTTATAAAATAGAAATGCATTTTACGAGTTTTATCGTTGAATTTAAAATTGAAGGAATTTGGAGGAAGAATCAAGTAAGTCGATTTTAAAATCATATGATTCAATATTTAAAATGAACTTGCTTTTTGCTTTTATCTTCCCGAAGCGAGCGAAATCTCCCTCTAAATTCGGAGGAAAAAAAGTCCTCGTAAAAACTTGGCGAGATCTCGCCCCGTGAGGAGACGTGTCTCGGGGGAAATCCGATTCGGCGAAGACCTAAAACGAGAGGCCTGTGCGAAAGCGTCGGGGAGAAAGCCTCCCCCCTGTACGACACGCGTAGCGACGCGTGCGTTCCTCGGGCGAGCGAATCAATATTTGGAGGGTAGGCGTTTGCGTCCCGACGAACGGCGTCGAGGCCGACGGAACGTGAGTCACTCACCCCTGTCCGAGAAAGAGAGAACGAAGCGAAAGGGGGCTGCTGACCTCTCTTTCGCCCCCTTTTTCTCCTGTCCTGACACGGCCCTCGCGCAGCAGCCCTCGTTTCGTCTCGTTGTTTCTCGCAGACTTAAGCCGTGTACTCATTTTTATTTTTATCCTTTTGTTTTAATTTTAACTTGATCGATTTTCTGTAGGATTATATTTTATAAGTGTGACAACACGAGATAAATATCATATTAGTTATATTAAAGTAGTTGTATTAATTTTTATTCTTTGATTTTGTTTTGTTACGTGACTTATTTTAATAGAATTCTCAATTAAAAGTCCACTAATCATTATGATTAAAAATATAATTTACAAAGTCTGATTAGATTAGATACTTGTGTATAAAATTATAAATTCTATTTAGATTATTATAAATTCTATTTAGATTATTTATATAAAATCTAAATTTAAAAAAATGTATAATACGAAAAACGAATTGAGATTCTTCAGAGTATCTTAGATCTTACAAACTCGGGGATAGATTCATTCCTTCAACTTTATCCGTCGCATGTGGATAATATCTTTAATTGAGACACTCGGATTTTCGGATGTCCCGGTCAAACTACCAGCCGCGTTACGAAGGTGCTGACGCTAATTTACAAGCAGACTCCGGAGGAGCGTGAAACGCAAGTACGTGCGCGCCTAAGTAAACCCGCTCGCGCGCGAGGGACGCGCACGTACGTACGCGCGGTGGGAACAGGTTCCATAAAATCGAGCCGTTCTTCCGTGGAACCCCTTATCCATGCCGGGCATCTCCGTTGCATCGCGCGCCGCCGCGCATCGACACGGGCCACCGCTTTGGGAAGAGCGCGGGAGATTTTTCGGCTTCGATTCCGAGATAAATCTCGAGATACGGCTCCTCGCGTCGTATAAATCTGGTTGGGTTCTCGACGAGATACCGAAGACTGTCGTCGAGTATCGTGAGTATAGCAATAAAGGAGATTCGGGAAATCCAAGAAGTACAATAAATAAAAAATTCTTCGATAGTTAAATCCGCATTTCTGCATACCGCATTATACCATAAACTCCAATCATGCTCGTTTCCAGTTTAAAAACAGTTTAATTAAAAAGGATGATAATATCCTTTGGGTTTAAACAGAATGGCCGACTTATCATTTCAAGATATGTTTTATGGTTTAAATCTTTTCTTAAACGCACAATATTGCACTGAAAGAAAAATATAATTACTTTTATACCCAACCATAATTTTATAACATTTCTAACGATAATTATGGTTAACATAATGATGCATATAGTTAAGTTAATCATATTTATTGTTAGAAATATTATAAAATTGTGGCTGGGTCCAAAAGTAACTATATTTTTCTCTCAGTGTGTCTGTAATGTTTAAAGTCTTAGCGTTGCGCTATCTGTATTCATAAGACTTTAGACATAAAATAATATTGTGCGTTACTTTAAAATAAAGACTTGAATCATAAAACAGATCTTGAAATGACAAGTCAGCCATTCTGCTTAGGGCCTTTGCAAAAATAAGGAAGCAAGATTTCGTAAGCGATTATTTTCGCGACGACCGAACTCGCGTGCGCGTGATCGGGGAACGATGCAGGAAATCGAGGGCCGCCGAAACGCTACCTTCGCCGGCGCCGGTGATGTCGATGCGTGTTTCGCGAGGCGCCGCGTCTCTGGTCGGCGACGAAAAACACGTCGGCGGTCGTACAGGTACGCGTCGCGAATCGATTCCGATCGGATCTCTGCGCGGGTTCGCTCCACGCCCGAGCAAAATCCGATCCCGTTTTCTATCCCGGCCACCGGTAACGAGCGAACCGAATACCTCCCGGTTAATTCCCTCTGTCTCCCTTTCCGCCGACCTTACCGTTACGCGAATATGGTTTTGTACTCGCGCGTAACGGTGCGCATTGTGACCGCCGCGGAAATACAGAGATTTTCTCCGCGAGTAACGCGAGTAGTGTCGCCGTGAAAGAATGCAACGGGCATCGCATCGGTCTCTCGGTCTCAGACATCGTTCTACGTTCCTTTCCTCGCCCCCTTTTTCCGCGCTGTCATTCGCACGTCTTTCCCTCCGACAATGAGCCTGATGTCGGGTTAACTTCGCCGCTGGAAGCCACAGCTGGAAAATACCTACCCGGCGATTGTGTCTATTAAGGTCGTCAAGTGAATCCAAACACGGACTATACATATGCTTTTTTCTTTATTTTACATAAATCTACTTGTATTTTGAAATTGTTACCGTGGAAAATTTAGATAGTTAAAGTAACACGACTTTATTCGGGCCGTCTAAACGTTCTGCGATAACGATGTTAAGAGATAAAAGAGCGATTAATGACTTGCACGGTTTAACAATGATGCGAGTTACGCATTAGATACGCCAAGCGCGCCCGATCGCGTGACTCTCGGACCTTTACTTCTTTTTCTTGCACGCAGATTTCCATTTATCAATCAAAATTAATGTGTAAGAGTAAGGGATAAATCCAAGAAAAAAATCGCGCGACGTTTATATGTGGTTCTGAAATCCTTAGGGGACATCAAGCACGCTAGCACGATCGATTGCGTGACTCTCTAAATTGCCACAATTTTTTTTATTTCCTGCGTTTAAATATAGGATTTCTCCGAGGTCTGTGAGGTTGGCCTCCTGAATTTTTACAAAATTGATTATAGCATTTGATTGTCCACCTTTTAGTTTATTTTGAATTTTTTGCAAGATGGACAGAAACGATTATTTCTGGACAAATATGGACAAAAGAAGTAAGAGGATAATATATAATCGGAGTATATATATAATTTTTTTTTTAAGAAATTGTAAGAATTATATTAGAAGAATTATAAGAAAAGAAAGAGAAACCTAAAGGTTCTCAGAATGAATTTTGTTCAACTATTTCATTTTTAATTTTTTTTTAAAGATGAACGAAAAACAATTATTTATGTGAACAAGTCGTGGACAATCAAATCTAACATCGATTTTGTAAAAATTCGCATTTTGGGATATTCTCTTCTATTTTATTTGCATTTTCAAATAATATATAATTCTGTATTTAAATAAATATTTATAATATAATGACGTCCACAACTTTGGGCGCAAATGGCGTGTCAAGTGCGTCAGCGCGGTCGGTGAAGACTCTCGAAACGTTTATCTTTTTCTCCACATCATCGTTCACACGTACGATATTCCGTCAGCTCATCCGGCATCGCGCGAGATCTCCTTCGCATCGCTTCTTTCCTAATCGTTTGCGCCTAACGCTTATCGCTCGAGTAAACTCGCTCGCTCGACGAGGAGGACCCTCCTCGAAAGAATGGAGATCCTCGAGTCGAGTCGAGTCGAGTCGAGTCTTCTCCTCGAGAGATCTCGCTCGCTGGTCTCTCCTCGAGTCGCGACCTTGAGCGGGTACCACGTACACCGGTTATTGTAATAGCCAGGCCGGGGCCCCGTCCCTCGCGTGTTCGCGTTCATCGGGCGGACGGACCAGCCGAGCCGGTGGTTGCAGAAGAAAGTTGGAGGGCATAGAGAAACAGAGAAAGAGAGAGAGAAAGAGAAGAACACGAAAGGAAGAGAGAGACAAGCGTACGAGAAAACGAGAAGAAGAAGACGAAGAAGCAGAGGGAGAGTCGCTGACACCGGCCGCCAAGAAGAGGACGCCTCCGGCGATTCATCAGAGTCGTCCGGGACGTTTTTTTCGTCGAAATAATCACCGGGCCGATTCTTACCGATCCCTGCGTGCCTGCCTGCCTGCCTGCCTGCCTGCCTGCCTGTCTGCTCTTCCTCTTCTCGCCCGTCCCGCTCGCGCAAGCAATCGTAATGAGATGCGGTCCCGAACGGACTCTTCTCTTTGTGGCCGTTTATTACGGCACGGGGGATTACTTAGGGGATAAAAATTTCGCTCGGCGAAATTTCGCCTCGCGGAAGGGACGCACGTTGCGCCTTCGCCTCGCGAGACGATCGCCCGCCGAGAGTATATCGTTAATCGAGGATCGCGTATGCGTGGTATGCGAGATCGTTCGTAGGCTGTAACGCCAACGGGAGAGGAGGATACGACCGTGCGACGCGTGCGCCTTGCATCTCTTCCGCATCGCATTCTTCGACCAGGAGGTTGATCCATAAATCTGTGATCGTTCGACGAGTTTCCTTCTGACGCGCACGCAGATTATCCGCAGGAATAAATTGTATCTTGCTATCTTTCCTTAGGTAACGGAATCGATCAGATTCCTGCGTGAAAGACAGCGAGAAATCTTGAATCTATACAGTATGCTTTTTACATAATGGCTGTTTATACGGTTTTAGCTCTGAATACATGTAGATAAATGATTTGTATTCTCCTGGCAGTATCTCGTTGAAGGAGATATTAATCACATTTTTTATTGTGCCTTATAATTGCTCTTTTAAAGAGAAACGACAAAAAAAATTATTCGTGGAATTTTAACAAGCAACGCCGTCTGGACATAGCAAGATATTTTATTTTTAAGATTAAAATATTTTTTTCATAATTTAATTTAGATATTATTTTTTAATTTGACTATAAATTTATTTACTTCTATTCTAAATCTAAGAAGCTTTGGCAGAAAAGTTTATTTTAAGAATAGTTAATCGAGAAAGTAATAAATTTTTTAGAAGAATTTAAATAATTTTCGATTATATAAAGAAAGAATTCATTTCTTTTTTTAAATATCTACTCTCAAACTATCCAAAATATTTCCAATTTTAGATTTCGTAATAAAAGTTTAGTTTCTTTCCCTTTTTAGAAAGTGAGTTGATTGGTAAATAGAGACGGACACTCTTTATAGCCGTTTACAGAAGCTGAGTACCTTTTGGTAACCTAAGCTCCGGCTCGATGATCGCATAAACGTCCGGAAGACCGGTCCCCCGCGCTTGTATGTCTCTATTAAAACGATGAAATCGCGTCATTTCTTCCGTGGTAGGCCCTTCCGAGATAACAGGTTCAGGCTGATTCACCGAAACACAGTGCACCGACTCCGACGCACGCATTTCGGGACCTGAAAGCGTTCAAGGGAAGACGCGCGAGATAATTGTCGGGACCGGATTCCACGACAAGTTGAGGCCCTTCTCGTGTGTAATTAATAGTTCCGCCAGTGGGCCAACCAGTTTGATTTAATAACAAAATAGCACACCCTTCGCGGCGATCTAAAAAAGGGAGAGATAATTTTATGGAAAGTATATATCTTTTGCACGTATGTATTTTATCTACAATCTTTCTCTCTCTCTCTCTCTCTC